>CAIGRN010003942.1:0-14042 GCA_903798345.1 Fraxinus anomala | reverse complement strand
TCTCATCCCGCCACCACCATCACAATAACCACCACCACCACACAAAACATCACTACCACACAACCGCCACAGCCACCACAAAACCGCCAGATCCACCACCAAACAAAACACTGCCACCACCTACAGCCACTAAACAAAACACCATCACCATCCCAACCGCCAGATCCACCACCACCACCATCCCAACCGTTGATCTACCACCACACAACCGACAGATCCACCACTAGATCACCACCACATAAAACACCGCCACCACTCACCAAACAAAACACCATCACCATCCCAACCGCCAGATCCACCACTGCCACCCCAATCGCCGATTCACCACCACAGCCGCCACCACACAAAACACCTCAGATCCCTCTCCAAATTTTTCTGCGACGGCGAGTTCGAAGCAGTCTTGCGTCGCCGTTCGAACAGATCCTAGCTACCATCATCATGACTGCAGCGCCGCTCGCAGGGAAAGGACGACCTCACCAAAACCTCCGCCATAGCCACCAGCACACAACGGCACCCAACTATATAAAAAAAGACGAAGAAAAAGAATAATGGATCTACAAAGCCGCCTGTCTTCACTGCGTCGTGATGAGTCGCCAGAGACCACAGCCGAGTGTCGAAAGACGCTGCTATGAATGGCAGCGTCACGACACTGAGTCGATCGTCGCTAACTTTAGCAGCAGCATCGCACCAACTGATGCGGCGACACATCACGGCACGGCAACGATGGGGGAAAAATAGAGAGAGAGAGAGAGAGAGAGAGAGAGAAGAAGAAGAAGAAGAGAGAGACGAAGGGGAAGAAGAGAGAGGAGGGGGAAGAAATGATAAATTTGGGTTTTAACTTTTTAATATTATTATAATTATTAAGATATGAAATTATTATCTGATTATTAAATAAGTAAACTTTAAACCCGATTTTTTAAAAATCAATCTTTAACTACTTGGATTTGTGCAATTTCCACAAAAAAATCCCAACAATTGGGTCCATAAAAAAAATTGTCCAATAAAGGAATAACTTGGGTCCAACTTAAATTTAACGTAAGTCCAAACAAATCAATCCAACCCAAAACAACCTGAGCTTGGTCGGTTTGGATTTGGTTGAGTTTCAACCATGAATGTGTTGGTTTCATTTTAAACTATTGTCAAATCGAACATGTTGAGTTGGGTTGGATTTGTATTGGACTCAAAATCAATCAAGCACACAACCCATGCCCAGCCCTACTTCTAACCATACATTTCAAATATTTATTTTTCAACAAACTCTATATTTGGAAAAGAAAGATTTCTTTTATTCTTCTCGTGTATTGAATTCTTAACTTCAAACTACAAGATTTAGCTCATGTTTAATTCAGTTAAATAGTTGATAAAAATCAACTATTAATTTTAACTGCACATTTTACGAGAGATGTAATTTTTATCAATTTTATAAAAAAAATATAATTTTTAGCAAAACAAACAAGTGCTCAGTCTAAGAATTTGAGTAAATATTAGGAATGACAAGTTCAATATTTGAGCATCCGAAGAATTTTTAGAAAAGATATTCCCCTTTTTGGTGTGGCTTGAAACTTTTAATAAAACTAGTAAAAATTAATAATTATTTTTAACTACATATTTTATAAAATTCATAATTTTTATCATATTTTCAACCACACGTCAATTTTTATCAAAATATACTAAAAATATTATTTTTAGCTACATCAAATAGTAAAGACGGATCTAGAAATCCAGATGAGCCGGACGGATCCAGGTGAACACAGATGACCACCCAATATAAGGAAAAAAAAGTTGGCGGAGCTAGCACGGACGATCTCAAGGGCTCATTGAGTGTTGACTCCGCCCTAAGTTATTTACTTCCATTAAAAAATTTATAAACAAAATCAATATTTTTATTGGCCGGTGGTAATAGTTATTTAATAAATCTAATGCAATCATATTATTTTATTTTGGTTCAAGTAATTTGATCTTTTTCAGCAGAAATTGCTGGACTATTTTTTTCTCGAGACAAGGTAGATCACTTTAAGATGTTTAGATTGTTGTTCCATTTGGTAATAATAAATTAAAGCCTTATTTAGTTACACTTTAATCATGTCATCTTACTTTTCGTCATTGTTTGATTTTGATTATTTAAGAATCATTTATCTTCCATGCTTCTTTTCAACCATAAATTGAACTCGACTTTTAAATGATACGACCAACCCGTTATAAAACAATGAGTATCATCTATTTATCAACTTGGCGCATTGCAAAAGAAAAAAAAAAAACCTTGAATTTAGTTTTCATATATAAAATTACCCTACATGTTAATTCAGTGACAATTACAAAAAATTCTAAATGATCATTGAAGTAGTTTTCTTACATAGTAGTCACGCAAGTTTTTAATGGTTACATTAGTTGTCATTGACTTGAAAAATTGATTTAAAATCTTACTTGGCATTCTGAAATTCCACGTGGACACGCGTTTTGCTAATAAATGTGGCAAGTCAGATCTAATAGTGCTCCAACATTTTAAAAATGCAATTGAAACATTGCTTCATATTTAAACACTATCGAAAGAATGCCTTTTATTTGAACATGATAAAATATATTGTTGCCTATTTACTAACTCCATGCGTTCCATGCGAAATTTATTGGTACCATCAACATTACTTTAATAATATTTTAAAATTTTGACCATAGCTGAAGTTAACCCATTATTCTATCCAAAATTACGTTTAAAGCAATTTAACAATTATTAAAAGAAATTATTTATTTTAATTTTTTAATCTTAGAGTTTCTTTTTTGAATAATTCTAAGCGTACAGACAGATTTTCACAGAGGGATTACAGAATTTCAAAAAATCGATGAAAATGAGGATTTATACCTTATGCACGCCGCAAAATTGGTTTTCCCCAAGATAGAGCCCTAGAAACATTTGAGAACACATGATTTCCCGTTCGTCTTCTCCGACAGACCACCTCAGCTGATTTCTTGTGCATTTCCCATTCGAAAAAATCAGTACACGTGAGAAGAAAACTGAGAAAGGGGGATTTGAACAAAAGTTTACAGTAAACCNGAGAAGAAAACTGAGAAAGGGGCTTTGAACAAAAGTTTACAGTAAACCTCCTATCACAGCCACCGCCAATGGCGGCCACCGCCAAACTCATCCGTCTCCGCCGCCCCAAACTCCATTCCTTTTCCCAGCCTTGCCGAAATCCCTACCGCCTCTTCTCCTCATCTTCCAAACCCGACTCCAGTGCCGCCACATCCCGACCCGATACGGAATCCGAATCCAAATCGGAAACCCAATCTCAATCCCCATTCTCCGCATATTTCAGCGATGTGAAAGCCAGTCTACAAAAAGAATCCTCAAATCAGAATCGCGCTCAAATCCCCCGCAAAACGCCGTCGTTTTCAAATTCCACTCCTCAAACGCCTAAAATCGCTTCATTGGAAGAAATCCGTAAAAACCTCTCCGAGTTTCGCAGACGCTCCGCTGCTTCGCCTTCTTCCCAATCCGGTCAACCCATATCATTCGGAGAGCTCTATAAAAGAAATGTCCTTCCAAAAACTGAAGATTCTGGTTCCGGTTCTTCAGATTCGACTGCGAAACCTGCGGGAGCTGCCGCTGCTGGTGGGAAACTCGCTTTTGACGCAATTCGTGAGAGCATCCGTCAGCTCCGGTCCAATTCCCCAATTAGACAAACTGATTCTGGTGGGAAGGCCGCTGATTCTATGTCACTTTCGAGGTTTAAGGACAGCTTGAAGTTGAAACCTGTGGGTCCAAACGCGCAGGAACCCCAAATGATGATTGGGGGCAGTGATAGTTTGCCTGCCTCGATATTTGGGAAGGAGAAAAGGGACGGTGATAAAGCCGGCCCTGCAACGAGGACTGAATTTGTCAAGACGTACAAATATGAAGAGTTGGGGGAAAAGCTGAAGATGTTGAGGCCCGAGAAGAAGAAGGGAAACTGGTTCTCACTGCAGGAGCTGAACGAGAGGCTCATGAAGCTGAGAGAGATTGACGAGAAGGAGAGCGAGACAAGGACTGGGGGTTTCAATTTCATAGATTTGAGAGAGAGTCTTGAGCGGTTGAAGATGTCAGATGATGAGAAAGCCAGAAAGAAAACAAGTAAGTTTTGCGGCTTCAGCAACAATTTGTTTGATTGGTAAAATTAATGTTCTATTCGACCAGCTTATATATGGTAATTCCATTAGCCGGTTGCATCATGTTGTGTGTTCTTAATATACGGTCTCGTTCCCACAGCAAATACATTTGGCCTTTTATTTGGTCTAAATGATGGTCATGAATTGCCTAATGAGATTAGCAATTAGTTTCTATTTGTATTAAGATCGTTGTCATAACATTGTTCTGTTGGAATTTAAGTAAGCACTAGATTTGCAAAGCATGCTTTCTAGTGTTGGATTTGCTGCACGTATTGCAGGGCTTTTACTTTCCATGCTTTCCTCTTGTAAAAATTCACAAGGACACAATTTGTTCAACCTTGATCTATTGTGCGCAATATAGTAACTTGATAACTCCTTAAATAATCAAAGCCCAATTTAACATTAATCCATTTTACCTTGTCTTTTTATTTTCTCTGAACAAGTATCAAGCATAAACATTTCGTTAGTTGTGTAGTGAAATATGCATAATTATCACCCCCCTTTATGTAATTAATCCCCTCTTCTGGCTTTCAACTATCCCGTGCTGCAAATTTTGTCTGCTTGACTTATGATGTAAAATGAGTTCTGTAGGGCAAAGTGTTACTTTAGAGCTAGGGATTCTTTTCCGGTTTGCATAGATGAGCTAAGGTGTAAATGCTTTGTAATGTAATATAACACCTATAGGTTATTAATAAATAAACCGTCACAGTGCAGAGAATTGATGTTTTGGGTCAGCTCGGTGGAACCCCAAGCTTCATGCTGTCACCTCCAAAGGACCACTTAGTTGAGAAGGTAGATGTTTCTTTCTCAATTTAATTGTCATCTTCAGACTGTAGGGATGAAGCTTAATTTGCCGTCCTGCAACTTCTTGATATCATGCTCCTGTTTGAGCCCCATTTTGTTGTGAAAATTAGTTTTGTAATACTTATTTTTGAAGAATGCGTGGTTAAAAGATAAGGAAAAAGTTTTGGGTTTACGTGCAAAATTATTAAATTGGGAGAAAAATGAGTTTGAAAAAAAATGAATTTTTGAAAAATGGGGCTCAAACAAGGGATATGCCTGTCTAATCCGCATATTATCCGAAGAAGATCAAGACCGGGCTTAAAAGCAATTTAAATATCACACTTTTCTGGAGGCTTAAATGTGGGGGCAGTACAAATATAATCATATAATCTGAATAACATCAAATAAGACCTTAAACCATCATATGAGGTAATTTGATCTCATAATCCTTGTTTCCGCTGGTTTTCAATTTTTACAAGTTTCCCACTGATGTGGATACCCAAGTTGCACGGGCACAATAAATTCTTAAAATTTTAAATTCATATATTTATTTATTTTTTATAATATTTGATATAGGACATGGTATAACGTATGTCGGACAGGTGTGTGTATATTATTCCTCGAGGGTCGGTAATTTAAAATATATGAAAAATGGGACAAGCGCAAGTGGCACTTTGAATAAATGTCCTTGAGTGTCCGCACAATGCCACCCTAATAGGAGTGTCCATGCATTATAGGTGGATACATTTGGTTGATTAGCATCAAGAATATATGTGGACGGTGAATGGATTGTGTTGCGCATCTTGGTTCTGTAGACTCTATACTATCAACCATATTTTTGCTTCTGAAACATCTACTAGTTTTTGTGATTTTAGTTGTATCTGTAGTTTAATCTCCCAATAATATAACGAATCGCAAAGATAGAACAAAGGATTATTTAATTTGGATATATCAATTGAAACATCTGTTCTAGTCATGAGTAACTGTCTGTTTAATGATTCTTTTATGTGCTGGACCAATTGATTTGCCCACAAATATTTGATTACTGCTTAATATGTTCTTAAATTTATCAATCAATTTTATTTTTGTTGTCGTTTCCACAGCATAAGTTCTTATCTTGTAATTATTTCTCTCTCTTTTTAATATTATTCTACAGTATTTTCATCCTGATAACATGTCATCTGCTGAGAAACTAGCTATGGAACTTGAAAAAGTCAGAGATGAATTTAAAACGTCAGAGTCAGATTGTGGTTCTGCTCGTGTTCAAGGTAAAGTGATTTTAACTCTTAACCATGCAGTGTTTGTTCAGGTATATAAAAAGCTGATAATGCCAAAAGATATTCTTACTATTTTTTCATCTTAGACGTGTCTAGTTTTGGAGACATGAAAATTAATTATGAATATATTAATTCAAATCCTTGCAGAAGACTCGTATGTAATGTTTTCAGTTGCATGCTGTCTTGTTTGAAATGTCTGTCGCTCTAATGAACAATGGATTTAATGCAATGCCTTTGAGATTTTAGAGATATATGAATAAACGTCGATGGATTTGTTTGAATAAGAAAAATATTTTGGTTGTATATACATGGTTTCTTGGTTGGTAGATTTGTAATTACCAGTTTTTATGCAATCACGTCTTAGTTGTAGTGTTTGATGAGAAAACTAAAGGAAAAATTAATTGGTCTATAGGGTATCTTGGACATCTTGAGAAACTTGTGAATACCTCCTATTTTGCACTCATAGAATATCCAACTTTCCTGAACTCTTATCATCACGTTGATAATACAATTGTATATATGGGGACTTCAGGTTGGTTAGATCATAGATGAACTAAGTAGGTACTGCATGCATGGTGCTTTTGTCAAATTCATGAGATCTGTTGCTTAGTGATGTCTTGACAACTTGGACGAGGGGGAAAAACTATCTGAAATTAGTTACCACCGAGTCCCCGTACAGTTTGCAGGAAAGGTATCCAATACCTAGAATCATATTTACACATGACCTGAATTTTCAATATGTTGATATGGGAATATTTCTATTATGGTGTTAAATTAACTGCACATGACCTGAATTTTCAATAGTTTATATGGGAATATTTCTATTATAGTGTTAAGTTAATTTAGAAATTCTCTCAAGATTAGAATAAATAAAGTAAATGTTAATATACCGATATTTACTCTCATAATTCAGATTCACACCATTGGTGCATCTCATATGTAAGATCTCAACAAGCCACTTATACTTGAGTGGTAAGCCAGTTTTCTAGTAGTATGAAACTGGTCTTTAATGTGAGACCTGGAGGCGGTTCCTCTCCGATGATCCGCAATTTCTGATTTTAAATTGCTAATCCTCGTGTGTATTTTGCCAATGCTACAGAATTTGTAAAATTTCTTTGTTTATCCTTGTGCTTCAATAATTTAGTATATAAGATCTTTCTTTAAGCCTTGCATGTTCAATATGATTTTCTTTGGATATAGGATGAGAATTTTCTTTGAAAAGCTTCAGAGTTTTGCTTATATCACCATTGATTGATCTTTGCTCAATCATGTATACATTTTTTTGCTCATAACTGCATCACGAGGAGTGCATGCTTAGGATTCACGTGAAAACTCGGGAAAGAATTTGTTGTTGATGTGAGATTTGTTTTTAAAAATCTGTTTTAAGATGACTAGCTATATTGCAGTGGCACAACTCACAACAAAGATTAAACATCTGGATAGTGTTCTGCATAAAAAGGTGAGTACATATATATATAATGCATGTTTGTATAAAAATTTCTTGTTTAGATGATTTGCCATTTTATTTTAAAGGCACGCAATCAATTACACCTACTATTATTCTATATTTCCTATTTTACCAAAAATCAATGCTAATGTTCTTCTACTAGAACTTTTTTGACACAAGCCCTTCTGTATCCAAAGTGCAGAGTTCAAAAGTTCGTACACTATTTTATTCCTAGCCCACTCCTTTAGCTGGAGGAATTTGATGTTTGTACTGCCTAAATTATATTTCTAAAAGGTTTATCGTGTAATGATATAGGATAAGCATTCTCGGAGGGGGCTTGAGCTAATGGTTGAGAGGAGGAAGAAATTGGTGAGGTATCTCAGACGGACGGACTTTGATTCTTACTGCCTCGTTTTATCTAAACTTGGTATTCGGGACCAGACCGAGCCTAAACTGTACAAGTATCTCGTACCGAGGGAGAGGCTTAATACTGCTCGCAAAAAGAAGAAAGCAAAAGGGGGGAAAGGAAGACTAAGGAATTAATAACCAAGGCATTCGTCCTAAACTTGGTCTTCACACAACGATCCTGATCATATTGCGTAAAAGTCGTCTAAGTGCATTTGAGTTTTTTAATTTGAGTAGAATTTCAATATTAGTAATTTGAAGATCCGTTTTGGAGGGACAATTGTTCCTGTCCCTTACAATCTAATAAACTGTTGGTTTTGTCATATCCATATTCGGATTTAAGTAGACTAACAGCAGGAGTAAAGTTTGCTACTTCTCAGGACTTGGTTTAGTGAAATGAACAAAACTGGTGCAATGTACTCTGCTATTGTTCCCATTTTTTTGTTTAACCAAAATGGTTTTTTCTGATGGTAAAAATGAAATTTATTCCTCAATTTCATAAATCATTATTCTGCAAGGATATACAAAATCAGATACAATTCAATTTTGAATATGTTTTATGTATGGCGAACTTTGTATGATTAGAAAAGGATTCTTAGTTCTTGAATAACATTAACGTGTTTGACAATGAAAAATTTCCGAACTAAACTGAAGCAAATGCTTTTGTTCTTGGTCATTAACGATTCCTCTTTGCAAACTTCTTTTGTTCTGTTGGTGTCACAATGAATATTTCCATTTTCATGCCCTTTTGTTTACGGTCCTTTGCCTCTTTATCGTTTACTAAACTTCTTAATTTTCAAGAGTTTTAAAATAGCTTTTTGTGAGAGACCATTTTCGATACCGTGATCGTGTGATAAATTTGACCTCAGAGGGGCGATATAATCCATTTTTCCCTACATAACGGGGTCTCATCATCTGCTATTAATTGTGGTTGAATGACACATGATGCAAGTGTCCAACCACAAAAGGCTGAAATACGTACACATTTTCTAACATCAATTTGTATTTTCAGGAAGAATTTAAGTTCGTTTGATTTAGTCAAAACTCAGATTTTTAGTAAATTTTAATAAAAGTCGATGAAATATGTGATTAAAAATTGATAAAATTTGTAAATTTCATAAAATGTGATTAAAAACGAGGTTGAGGAAATGGTGGCCAAACAACGATTAAGAGTGTAGCCTAATGTTTTTTGTATTATATATGAAAATGCTTACATTCTGCTTGAAATGTTGGTGAATCTAGAACATTTCAACTAGCTCAAGACACCTCTGCTTCTTCCATACTTGGGCCATGTTTGGTCGCTACAGTTTTACCAATCTCAAAATAGTGCAGCCAATATCCATTCTGTCTTAATGTAGCGCCATGTCTTGTGATAAAATTCAGTAGCGACATAGACGAAAAGTGTCAATGGCTTACGAGGCGTAGTAGTATCAAGGAACGAAAAGTGATTTTTTTTTTTTTTTTGAAAGAGTGCATTTTTTATATTGAGTATGAAGAAAAATGTTTTTAAAAAATATTACTTCCGAACTAGCATATTGTAGTGAAAATGGCAAATTTTGCAAACATGAATATTCCTTCATTCTTGCCCTAATTTTCTACTTCATTTCGTAAATTTAGAATTTTTTTTTTAAAGAATTGATATATGGCCATATTCTCTAGAATTTTTCATTTATTCATTTTTCCAGGTTACAGTATAAATCTTATTAGAACTCGTAAAAAAATGAGCTTCTACATTACTTTTTTTTAGTCCTTGTCATGGAGAGATTATTAGAAAAGTGAATATTTTCAAAAATATGCGGTTAAACAAAATGAATGAATAACTTTTTGAAAAATCTGTGATAGGACGTGAGTATGGAGAAAAGTGATTATCAAAAATCACTTCCACACAAACATATTGTAATGATAAGGCAAATTTTGCTCATCGTGAAATACTTTTCCACTCTTGTCCTCATTTTCTACTTCATTTCAATTAATTTAGAAATTTGAATTGTGAAATTGAGATATGCTCTTTTTCTAGATTTTTTATTTTTTATTTTTTCTAGGTTATTCTATAAATTCTATTAAAACTTGAATGAATTTGGGCTATTAAATTACTTTATTTTTATTCAAAGAGCAATTTGATCAAAGTGAAATATGTATAAGATAAAACCTCACAAGAACTAGATTTATAAATAAAAAATGGCCAAGTCCTTTCCTTTTCTTTCCTTCTCTTTTTATTTGATTTCATTATAATCATGTGTGCACTGTACGCTATAACTTGGGGTTTTTAGTCGATGAAAAATGTTAATAAAAGGAACTATATGGTAATAATTACGAGTTTGGACTCGAATTCCCAGATTTTTTTTAAGAGATCCAAATATTAAATGTTCCAAAGATTGTGACTGTGATTAGAAACTTTTCTTGTAATGCCCACCATAGAAGCACATTTCAAAAGTATATTTGTAATTTTGTACTCAACATGATTAAAGAAGATTAACAATTTAAAATGTCGTATGTGCAATATTATCCAATCCCAAACACGTCCTCTCATTACTCAGGTAATGAATTTATGTTCAAGACTGTAACCAGTGAAAAACTGAATATTTGCATAAAATGCAGTAATATGTGTTATCATATGGATAAACAGATTGTGGTAAAATATCATGCTCAAGAAAGAACCAAATCTAAAACTCTAGTCCTATGACTGACTGCTGTTGTTCCAACAATTATTATCAATGCTTTCGCAATTATCTCCACAATCCAACTGGGCAAATAAAATTACAGAAAAAAAGTTGCTTTTCTCGTCTTTTATCTTCTGGAAAATTCTAGCATCATCCCCTCTTGCACTTTATTAAACAGTGCAGTGTTCCTGAATACCCTCAATGTCAAGACCCTTAAGCTTCACAACTGACTCCACATGCCCCTTCAGAGTGTGAAGTTCTCTCAGCCTGAAATTTAGTAGCAATAAAGTCGGGGACAGATTAGGTAAGCAGTAGTGGATATGACTCCATACGATATAATGAACAAGATTTTATCTTATTTTCAAGACGTGTTTGGTATGGAAGAACCATCCAATCAAAATAAACAAATTCATGTGTATAATGAGAACTCTTTTTAGGCAAATAACTTTTCAGAGACAAAATATTTTGAAAAATCTAGCACTATAATTGCAATTAATTGTTTATTTTTTCTTTTCTTTTCTTTTTATTTCATTTGAATAGAAGGGTAAAATAGTCATTTTATTGAAAAAATAGTTGAAAATGACCTTTTGCGCAATGCAAGGTGGAAGGTAAGGGTGAAAATATCAAAAAATGAAAGGTATGGACATTTTGCACAATGACATTGAAAGGTAGGGACATTTTGTGCTATTTACATGTGTAGGTAGTTTTGTTAAAGGAATTGACATGTGCTGGAATTTGTTTAGAATTAGTTTTTCAAAGTATTTTTAAATAGGACAATGTATGAGTACATAATGGTTGACATAAATATCACATGGCGGCGAAAAATACAAAAAAATAATCAAGACGTTTTAAAATTTCATAAAAAATTTTGAGTTTTCAGTTTAGACTTTTATAAATTTTTAAAAGTTTTTAAAACTCATGAGGTATTAAATTAATATTTTTTGAAGTTTTAAAAAGGAGTGGAATATTCAAAACATCAATAATTTTTATAAAATCCTTTACGTACTAACTTTAAAATAATTCTTCAATATTTCTCTTTTCTCTTTGATTCTACGAATCCTACCGATATGATACAGAAAAGTATTAAGAATGCTAAGCCCCTATTTTTGTATATAAAATAAAGGGCCAATTTGTCATTTTGTTTCACTGTGCTTTGCAAGCCGGTGGGGAAAAAAGTAATAAGAATGCCAAGCCCTTGTTGGTTTAACTAAAAATTAGATTTTAGTATTTGATAAACGTTGATGAAATGTGTAATTAAAAAGTTGATAAAAATTTTAGATTAAGTATATGATTAAAATGAGTTCAAATAAAATAAATTTTAGAAAAATGAGAGTCGAATAGGGACTGAGAAAAAAAAAGTTGTGAACAAAGGTACTATAAGGGTAAAATGTGGAGGATGTGTGCAGTTTATCCATATTTCAAATAAATCATTGTTGATGCATTAGAGTGTTTGGCCCAAATTCCGGTGGAAATTAAGAGTAATGCTATTTAGTTCACTATGATTACAACCTTAATTTAGGTGGCATTAATATGACATTAAATGATAGGTGAAATTGAATGAGTCCTATAATTCCATCTTTCATTTGACTTATCATTTAGCGCCATGCAAACTGGGATTGTAACACCAGTGTCGTTACATAGCATCATTCGAAAATTAAGGGGTTTCCAATTAAGGTTTCAATCCCATTTTGCTATAAGGGCATTATTTTTTTAATAGTGGCCGTTTTCATGTGGGGATTTTACAAATGGCCATTTTTCAAAGATTTGCACAAATGGTTAAATTTAAATCGAGAATGTCCATTCTATTAAAACCTCCATAAAATAATAATGTTGGAATAGAGAAAAATATTATTTTAGATGAATTATTAATTTATCAATAAATAAATATTTATTAATTTATGGTGTGTTATATTGAACCAAAAGTTAGTGAAGATGAAGTAATCAATGAATTGCATTAAGTTATTTCTGGTTGAGCACCTTTTAAACTAGAGTAATGCTATTTAACTTTATTAGGGTTACAACTCCAGTCTATATTGCGTTAACGTGACATTAAATGACATGTGGAATTATATAAGTAATTTAATTTAATTTTTCATTTCGCTTATTATTTAGCGTCACCTAAATTGGGATTGTAACTCAATGAGGGCTACATAACATTACTTTTTAAACTATTGAAAGTGACGCGGTTATTAAACCTCTTACTGATAAATTATTATTCAAGGGTACTGAATACACCTATCAATGATGATCATGATTTACACGATAGATGTGTTTTACCAATTGTTTCTTTATAAGCGGCATTTTAAGGAGTCGTAATCTTAAATAAATACTTTGTACAAAATAAAAATAAAAAAAGTCAAATGTAGTATGTGCATTGCAAAAAAATAGGGATGTCATTGAGTTTGATTTGGGTGCAAAGAAAAAGCAAACGACTTTAAATGCATATTTTGAAAAAATAGACAAATTGAAAAAAAAAGGTTGTCAAATTAAAAGTTTATTAATTTGTATTATTATGAACTTTTATAAATTTAAGCAGTTAGTATTTTATACATTCGTTGCGTTTTAAAGGATATTAAAAAAATTATTATCATATACATTTAACGTTTTTATTAATTTAGTACACTGATTTGAGTCGGGATGAAAGAATTTTATTACTTAAGCGAGATTATTAATTTATCATATATTCATTTATCAAGGTTTTATTGGGCCATTCTACAGAAAAAAATGGAAAATGATCGAAATCTTTGTCCTGTTCAGATTACTAAGTACAAAAAAATTGTTGCACAAATCTCAATATAGATTTAAGTTCCTAATACACAACAAATATAACTGTTGGATTTGGGCCTAGTGTTTCATATTTCATTGGGCTCCAATCCTTTGTTATTAGGCTGATTTTTTACTTGGGCAACTTTTGTATGATTTTGGGTTCTGATCAATTATTATTAAAATCGTGTTTTGAGATATGACTTTAGCTTTTTGAATACCTTTGATCTAGACCCTTCATGTGCTAGAATTGTGACCGCTCAATCTGTTATTTGCACCTGAGTATATATACGGCCTCTATCTTTTTCCTTCATACGATTGGAAGTGTTATGTGTGTAATTGGTTTTCTAGGGTTTTCTTGTCTGAATCTTTCTCTGTAATATTTGGTGTTCTCTCTGTAAATTTGTTGAGTGTTAATACTGATTGTTTTTGATAAACAGCCGATTGAGAGAAATTTGTATAGATTACTTGGTTTTTGTGTTGAAAGAGAGGCGACAGTAAACTTGAAGAATGGTGATTTCATAGTAGAATTGAGCGTAATCCTACTTGTAGATGCTCAACGGGTAA
>CAIGRN010003920.1:0-12484 GCA_903798345.1 Fraxinus anomala | reverse complement strand
ATGTATCTAAGTTGAGACAAGAAAGAAGGCAAAGTCAAGCAGTCAAGTGGGTTAGCGATTTCAATTCTGCTTTTACACATAGGATAAAAAAGGTAAAAAAAAAAATAGTTCACCGTAGTGCCTTTCAAGACTTCTTTGATTGTATTGAGGTTACATGTCTTTTTGAATGAAAATGACAACTAAGTTGAAGAACGAAAGAAAGTTTTAAAGATTTTTATGGGGTTAAAAAAAGTCCAATAGCAAAACCAATGTTATTTAATCTGCTAATTCTTCCAATTTACCATGTTTATTCCAATTTAGTTCGTCCTTTGATCGTATAAAATTGACTAGCTTTTATATTAAAATTCAATCTTGTGGTTTCTACTTAAATATTAAAATCAAATCGAATGACATTCACGTTCGTGATTCATTAATCTAAATCAAACCCTATAAATCATGATGAATGCTTGCATCAATTTGCCAGTCTCTATGCATGCCCCCATTTGACAATTTTAATTTTGAAGCACGCCAAGGGCAATCTTGTCATTTTGATTACTCCCTCTGAGCATTATTCATCATTGCATATGATTTAGTTGACAAAGATACGCCTTCAATTATTTTCTAAATATCTAAAACTTTCTTGGAAATGTAATAAGAATCAAATTAATAAAGATAATTACAAGAAATTTTACTTTTAGCAATGAAATTTTTTGCTCTGAAACATTTTCCTACGACCCTTTTTCGATGAAAAAAATTGAAATGAGTTTTCAAAATAAAAATTTGTCGATAAAAGTGAATTTTTTTGCAGTTAATCTAATAGATCAAGCTAAGCCAAATCGAGTGATTATTCACCTAAAAATGGGTAGGTCGTGTTATGCTCGAGATTATAGGCTTACCGTCCATGCATGCCTCTTTTTCCTACGTTCGGTTCTTTATATTTTTTAAAGTGCAATGACAATTGAAAAAATGTTAAATCGAACTTGTGTTGAACCACACATTAACTACAATCATGCCATCCCACCTATAGGGGGCGCCAAGTGCCCTGTAGAATCATTATAATCCCATTAACTAGAACTATCAAATTGGACCCAACCTTCCAACCCCACACCTATAGGAGGCGCAAAGCGCCATGTACAACCATTATAATCCCATTAACTAGAAGTATCAAATTGGACCCAACCTTCCAAAAATATAGGCTGCATCGATAGTCTTGAAGTTTGAGTATGGTTGACAATGACACCCTTGATTACTCAATTTTAACAATTTTCAATTGGACGACCTTTGTTTGGCTAATCTTAAAGTGTGCTTTCGAATAAATTTTGTGTTAAGGGTCCATTGACACGACAATTGTGCTTTTAAAGCTTCTATTGGTAGAGTTAAACGTCATCTTAAAAGTTTTGGACTATTTGATTGTAAATAAAATAAGTGTTGTGAACATTAATTTGACGGATTTGTACAATTTTAGATGACAACATTATTGACAATATATGAGTTGGCAAAAAATTATTGATTGCAAAATAAATTGTTATTCAAACTGTTCAATGACAACATGTCACGTGTTGCATTGTCAACAAAGTTGTCATCTAACATTATACCACGAGCATAATTGTAATTTGATTGATTGACAGCATGGTTATAAAAGTATTTTTGATTTATTAATTGTACATACAAAATAATTATTTGACTAAAAATTATCTCAATTTTTTTAATAAATAATAACTTATTCATTCCATATAAAATTAAATTATCATGGCACGATTAAATTAGTATAAAGCTCATTATTTAAAATTATTTGTTCAAGACGCATTGAAATACAAGACATTAACGTATGAAATATCGTATAAAATACCATAATTTTTTGTGTGGTCGTAATTTTAATTTCTAAATTATATTATAACACGTAAACATATGAAAAATAATAATTAACAAAAATTAAGATAAAAAATGTGTCATACTAACCCTTCAAAAAATTAATCTTTAATGTATTGATGTTTTAGTATTTTACGATAAATTAATAAGGACAATACTGATTCGACTTTCTATAAAAGCTTATTAACAAATGTTTAGACAAAATCGAAATTGAGCTTCTCTAAAACAGTTTTAAAATCTCTTCTTCTTCTTCTTCTTCTCAATTACTTATTTACTGTTACCGAGCATGCAATATTTTAATTGAAAGTACTTTTGCGCTTCAAGAAGTCCGTTATTTTTAAGAATCATTCTAGATATTGTTTAAGAATCATTCTAGATAAACACTTACCTAAAAAACTCCGTTACTTTTGAGAGATGATCGTCTCTCACTTTAAAGATTTCGAGGCTTCCCACAAATATATCAAGCCGACTTGATTCACGTTCCTACCATGTTCTCATTTTCCACTTCAATCATATGAGGAGTATATAGATTAATATAGTAACGTGTTATTGAAGCTATTTAGTCTCTTTTTGTCATTATCAACAAATTTGGTAATGGTATAGCACATGAGCCTATTCACTTGCCAATCAAACATTGGAACAGCTCTAGTACCGTTAAGTTTATACAGTATCGAATCTCTTCAATAACCATTTAATGAAGTTATTTCATCACTTTTTGTCGTTATCAACAAATTTACTAACGGATAAATATATTATCGCCACGAATTTTGTTTATTCCACCACTTTATAAATACACATTGATTAAAAGGTATTTTTTTGATAAGAGTGATATTATTTACAATCGCTCACTATCGTAGTTGTTTTACGTGACACACATGTGACGATTAGTGATTTGATACATGAATGTGGTAGTTTTTTATTGTCTCACACATCATCAAATCATTAACTGTCACGTGTATGTCATGTACGATAACTACAGTAGTGAATTATTACAAATATCATTATTCTTTTGATAAATATACTACAACCATTTTACAGATATAACCCTAATTTACTTGAAACAAATTAAATTGTACACCACATTCTCTCTTTTACATGCAGGTACGTCCAAGTTATTAACAAACCAGATATAACACATTATGGCATGTGTTATGCACATGGCAATAAAAAAATTGGAACAACTTGTTGATGAAGTTATTTCGTCTCGTTAATGAAGTTATTTGATCTCATTTTGCCATGGTCAACAAATTATAAGTATATCCATGTGGCAATCAAGCATTTGAACAAAATCATCACGCTCCAGTACCGCACCGTTGGATTCATGTAGCATCGAATCCGAATCTAGTTAGTAACTTAACAATGAAGTTATTTCGTCTCGTCTTATTATTGTCGACAAATTTAATATATTCATGTGACAATCAAACGTGGGAACAAAACCTTCACGCTCAAGTACATTTGAATTTGTGCATCGCTTAATCTTATTAATAAGATGTTAATGTAGTTACATAGTCTCTTTTTGTCATTGCCAACAAACATTGGAACAAAATTATCACATTTTGGTACTGCTAGATTCATGCAGCATCAAATCTTTTCGGTGACCTATTAATAAAGTTCTCTAGTCTTCTTTTGTCGTTGACAATGAATTTAGTGATACCGTGGCACATGTTATGCACATGGAAATCAAACATCTGAACAAAATCATCACGCTTTAGTACGGTTTGATTCATGCAGACCAAATCTTATCGGTTACATGCTAATGAAGTTATTTCTTTTCTTCTTGTCATTGTTAACAAATTTAGCATATACATATGACAGTCAAACATTGGAAATCATGTTCTATTACTGTCGGATTCATGCACCATCAAATTTGAATTTTATGGGTAACCTATTTTTGGAATTACTTTATATCCTTTTGTCCTCGTAATCAAATTTAGTATGTCCAAGTGGTGATCAAATATTAGAACAAAATCATCACCACTTATTACCATTGGAATTGTGCAGCATTGAATCGTATCGCTAACTAATTAATGAAGTTATTTAATCTCTTTTGTTAATTTTAACAAATTTAGTAGTACTATAGCATTTGTTATCTAAGTAGAAATCAAACGTTGGAACAAAATCATCGCTAGTAAGATTAATGGAACTCTGAATCTTATCAACAACGTATTAATGAATTTATTTCGTCTCTTTTTATCATTGTCAACATATTCGGTAATATTATGACGTGTTATATATGTGGCAATTAAACATTGGAAAAAAAAAAATCACCGCTCTTTAGTATCATTGGAACAAAATCATCACTATTTAGTATCATCTTTAGTATCATTGGAACAAAATCATCACTATTTAGTATCATTTGATTCGTGCGGCATTGAATCCGAATTTTATCAATAATCTTTTAATGAAATTATTTCGTCTCCTTTTGTCATTGTCAACAAATTTGTATATCGACTTGGCAATCAAACATTAAAACAAAATCATCATGCTCTATTACCTTTTCATTCATACAACATCGAAGCTGAGTCTTATCGATAACATGTAAATGAAGTTATATCATCTCTTTTGTCATTGTCAATAAATTTAGTGCATCAGCGTGGTTAATTAAACAATGGAACAAAATCATCACGCTCTAGTTCAATTTGATTCATGCAGCATGGATCCTGAATCTTATCATTAACTTGTTAATGAAGTTATTTGGTCTCTTTTTATCATTCCCAACAATATTAGTACGTCCACTTGGCAATAAAACATTGGGAAAAAAATCATCACGCTCCAGTACCCCTTGGATAGGGTAGCAGTATCGGCAGGGACGGATCCAACTACTCGAGTGAGATATGATAGAGCGTCGAGCATTTATCAAACGACTACCGAATATAGCGATATTGTTTACTAATATTTAATTAATTTATATTAAAAGAACCTCAAATCAATATATAAATACACCAAAACGTAAAAATCATATACATATGAAAATATAATTCAATACAATCCAAAATAATAAGAAATAAAAATATATTTTTTGAATCATAGACGTATGAAGTTTCAAATTTGTATAAACTTAAACGAAACGAGATGAAATTTATATGCAAAGTATTGATTAAACGATAAGACAAAAATTTTAAAATAGTGATTTTTTTTGCTATTTTTTACCCCAAAAGAAAAGTATATTCCGAACTCTTAAAAGAATAAAGTGCTTTACAAAATAAATTGATAAAAAATAACAATAAAAGTATATATTGTGGAGTATTAATTTGAGTCAATAAATATTTAAAACGACGATTTTTAAAGCTATTTTTTATCCAAAAAAAATGTTTTTAGAACTCTTAAAAGAATAAAGATCAGTACTTAGATTGTATAAATTTGAATATTACAAAATAAATTGATAACAATAAAAATATATAGTATGAAATAATATTTTGAGTCAACAAATTTTTTTAAAAACAAAAACTAACAATATAGAATTATCTAGTTATTATTTATTGTGTCAAAAAAAATAAAAGAAGAAGAGGAGATGAGGGGAATCAAGACCCACGCCTCTTACATGTAAATAAAGGACTTCCCATTTGAGATACAATACTCCTATCAATATTGATGAAAACAAAATTATATAGCGTTGATTAATTATTATTTATTGTGTTAAAAAAATTAAAAGAAGAAGTGGAAGTGAGGGGAATGAAACCAAGTGCCTCTCACATGCATAACCAACGCTCTATCATACGAGCTACAATAACATTTGTTGCAAGCTAGTATAGTTTTACATATTTAACATAAAAGATCATTACACGTGTAATTTTTTCTCTTGCGGAGCCAACATGAGCAACTGCGCCGACTCTTCGTGTGCTGGCTCCATCCCTGAGCATCAGATCTTTATCACTTCTAACAAATTTAGTAATATAATGACACATGTTATCCACGCGACAATCAAACATTGAATCAAAACCTTAACACTTTATATCATGAATTAAGTCTTTTGCTAGAAAAATTTTGCCACATTGGTTGACACACACTCACATACGCGTGGGACTCATGTGAATAAAAAATTTCAAAAAAATGTTCCCCTATTATGAGTGTACTGCCAAGGAAAGTGTCAGACCATCTCTAACAGCATAGCAGCTTTGTTATATCATCTCCAATTCAATAGTAGATTGCTTCAAAATCATGTCACGTAAGCAAAAATAGATAAGAGTTTAAGAAATTTATTTTCGATGCAACTTATTTGGGACTCTATAAAGCTAACGTAACAAAAAAGACAACAATGTCTAGCGATCCATCTAGATCATAAAGGGAGGTCAATTTGATATCGAAAATTACTTTGCAACAATTAGACAAGTGAGAAATATTGGGGCGATGCAATTGGTGCATCTGCTCATGAATAAAGACCTCCTTCACCTCGTACCCTCATGGCTTTAGCTTTATGTTTCGGTTGAATGAATCAAGCTCTACGGATGAAGTGAGTTGGCAAAATTTTAACTTTCTCTTTCTTTATCTTGATTGTTCTCTCTCTCTCTCTCTCTCTCTCTCTCGTGCTGGTTATATTTTTCTATTTTTGTCTTTTTTTTATCTCTCTCATGTTTTATTTTTACTAATAAATAAATTTAAGTCATAAACGTAATTCATTAGAGATGAAATTTGAACTCGACATACTATTCATTATATATCACTATCACATGGACTGAAACTTTTTTTATTTATCTTTCATATAGATTATAATGCATAAAAATACGTCTTTTTCCATTAAAATCAAATTTTTGAAAGGAATATATTTTGAAATAGTGATTTTTAAAGAAAATATGTGGTTAAAAAAAGACGATTTTTTTTAAAAAAGAATGTATGTGTAATATTATTTTATTGAAAAATGTGTAGTTGAAAAGAAGTAAAAGAAAAATACATTTTAAAATGAAGCCCAAACAAGGGCTACATTGGAGATGCTCTTGAGCCCTTGTTTGACAACCATTTTCTCATTCTTTTTTTCTCATACTCATTTGAGTAGAGATCTGCTGTCCAATTTGCTATCAATTTAATTAATTATTGACACATCAATTTAAATTAACATTTTCAATTTTTCTCTAATTACTCCTTATGCTTAAAAATAGGTGATATTTTAATGTAAAATAATGTGTCAATAATTAATTATGGACAACGAATTGGACAATAGATCTTAAATCTACTCATTTTCAACAATACATTTCACAATAAAATATTTTTCATATAAATCTAAAAAAATTTCTTATTTTTAATCATGAATTCTCCTACAATTTACTATTAAAAACTCATTATTTCCAAAAAGAAATAAATAAATAAATACAAATTCTTTCATACCTGGGCCAAGTAAAATGAATTCATACACCACCATATCTCATCAGTTACGTCATAACTACCACCATTTTAAACTTTAATGACATAAATGCCCTTATTCAGATTTTGAAAAATTGTGATGGTCATCGTTTGAGAGCATGTTTGAGCCCATTTTTCGATAAAAATGCTTCGAAATAGTGACTTGTTGAAAAAAGAGTGGTTAAAAAATAAAAATAAAAATTGAATTGCGTGTAATATAATTTTATATTTAAAAATATGTAGTGAAAAATACGAGAGTAAAAAATTGTATCTTGAAAATAATATGAATCAAATGAGGGTTGAATGCCTTTGATGAGTGGTGACTGGAGTGGGGCAAAATGGACACTTCACTGGTAAGAGTGACAGACTCTTCAACGGTCACGATTGATGACACTTAAACGAACATAGTTTCCAAACCCTTTAGCCTAGTGAATTCAATTATATACTTAAAAAGGCCATAATTTTGTATTATTATAGATATAAATTTGTAATTACCGTAAAATTAATTTAACGACAGGAATGCAAGAAAAATAAATAAATAAATAAATTTACCATTCTCTCAACAATCTAAATTTTTAAGTGACTCAACATAGTAACTGATCACAAATATTCAGAATTAAGCTCATATTTGTCTATCATTATTCCAAAAAATTGTTTGCTACAGTAAGATTCTCCTCCACACATTGACCTAATAAAATATTCTACACACAAATCAGTAAAGTTACTTTACTTATCAATCACGCATTCTCTAAAAAATACTATTCATTATTCTATTTTTCTCTCAATAATAGGTGACAAACACACTCCAAAATTCATTATCAAATATGTGCGATCAAGCGAGTTTAATAATTTGTTATAACTAACTTAAACGTGACTACGTGAGTCTTTGCATTGGTAGTATTTCACTTTCAATATGATGTACAAGTTCTCGTGACTCGTAAAAGTTGTAGAACATAAATGGGTTGAGGCATGCTTAACTAAGGTTAAAAATTACTTTACATAATTCTCATTTTCAATATGCTTGACTTTGTTACTTTATTATTACTTTTGAGTAAAAACATATATTTATTTTGACTTTGTTGATTTATTATTACTTTTGAGTAAAAACATATATTTATTTTGATAGTAAGTTGATGATAATTTATTATTTTATATTTTGTCCAATAACAAAATTATTTACGTTTAACATGCCTATTTACATTTTAATTTTTAAAAAGTTGGTCAAACTTGCACTAAATTGTCTAGTGATCTTAGGCGCAAACTTATTTATTTATTCGTTATAAGAGATGATACGGAGCAACTATTTATAGAATTTAATTTAAATGGAACTCAACTACGAGGGCATTGGTGTGTATTATTTGATTCCTAAAAATATATTAAGGTATTCTGAAAGCAAGTAGTTGTTAAAAAAAATGAAGCGATTGCGTAGAAATATACGAGATTTTAAAAAATCCCATGTTATAGATAAAATCTCTAGATTGTGATCAAGTGAGTTTAATAATTTATTATAACTAACTTAACTGTGATTACGTGAGTATTGGTAGTATTTCACTTTCAATAGGATGTACAAGTTCTCATGACTCATAAAAGTTGTAGAACATAAATGGGTTGAGGCATGCTTAACTAAGGCTTAACTAAGGTTAAAAATTAATTTACATAATTCTCATTTTCAATATGCTTAACTTTGTTACTTTATTATTGCTTTTGAGTAAAAACATATATTTATTTTGATTTTGTTGATTTATTATTACTTTTGAGTAAAAACATATATTTATTTTGATAGTAAGGTAATGATAATTTATTATTTTATATTTTGTCCAATTACAAAGTTATTTATGTTTAACATGCCTATTTACATTTTAATTTTTAGAAAGTTGGCCAAACCTAGAGATGGCAATGAGTCGAGCCGGCCATATAAGCACGAGTGAGCCGAGCTTCAGCTCGACTCGTTACTCGTGCTCGGCCCACGAGCTCGTGGTTCGCGTGAGCTCGCATATTATTTTATTTTATTATTACTATTTTTTTAAACTATACCTAGACCTTTAAAAAAAAAAGAACGAGCCGCTCATCAAAAACGAGCTGAGCAGGCTCGAGCTCGTCTTTTTGACGAGCCCGAACGGCTCGTGGCTCATTTTTTACGAGCCGACGAGCCGCCCGACTCAATTGCCACCACTAGCCAAACCTGCACTAAATTTGATGTGAAATGTCTAGTGATCTTAGGCGCGAACTTATTTATTTATTTGTTATAAAAGAAGATACAGAGCAAATATTTATAGAATTTAATTTAAATGGAACTCAACTACGAGGGCATTGGTGTGTATTATTTGATTCCTAAAAATATATTAATGTATTTTGAAAGTAAGTAGTAGT
The DNA here is from genome assembly GCA_903798345.1 of Fraxinus anomala. NCBI lineage: Eukaryota > Viridiplantae > Streptophyta > Magnoliopsida > Lamiales > Oleaceae > Fraxinus > Fraxinus anomala. The sequence continues at coordinate 2,932 of CAIGRN010003920.1, read as the reverse complement.
TAAAAAAATGAAGTGATTGCATAGAAATATACAAGATCTAAAAAACATCCCATGTTATAGATAAAATCTCTAGATTGCGATCAAGTGAGTTTAATAATTTGTTATAACTAACTTAAACGTGATTACGTGAGTCTTTGCATTGGTAGTATTCACTTTCAATAGGATGTATAAGTTCTCATGACCCATAAAAGTTTTAGAACATATTTGGTTGAGGCATGCTAAACTAAGGTTAAAAATTACTTTACATAATTCTCATTTTCAATATGCTTGACTTTGTTACTTTATTATCACTTTTGAGTAAAAACATATATTTATTTTGACTTTGTTGCATTATTATTACTTTTGAGTAAAAACATATATTTATTTTGATAGTAAGGTGATGATAATTTATTATTTTATATTTTGTCCAATAACAAAATTATTTATGTTTAACATGCCCATTTACATTTTAATTTTTTCAAAGTTGGCCAACCCTGCACTGAACTTGATGTGAAATGTCTAGTGATCTTAGGCACGAACTTATTTATTCGTTTGTTATAATAGATGATACGGAGCAAAATTGAATTTAATTTAAATGGAACCCAACTAGGAGGGCAGTGGTGTGTATTATTTGATTCCTAAAAATATATTAACGTATTCTGAAAGCAAGTAGTTGTTAAAAGTTTGAAGCGATTGCATAGCAATATACAAGATTTAAAAAACATCCCATGTTATAGATACGAGTCACCTCAGGTAAATTTTAAGCCAAAATCACATTTTGACAAGTTCAATAATATGACCAAAGTTAAATGATTATAAAACTGACTAAATGTTTATTCAATCGTCAACTTTGATGGAGTCTCAAGTTAAGCGAGTCTAACCAAAATAGATAATTTTACATCATTAAATGCAAGTAATTAATTAGGAATAATGAACTAATTATAGGAAGAATCCACGTATGAAATCATCTTCGACGTGATAATACTATTATGACATATCAAGTAAAGCTTAAAATGTATGCGTGCCCATGCTCGATTGATTTACAAAGAAAATGCACCTATCCAAAGCCAAAATTTAAAGTGGCTTGCATGACGAACATAAAATTTGTTACGTGGTGCGTTATTGAAACCTACATAATTGATAAGGAGAATCGGTGCTCTCAACATAAGATGAGCATAAATGTAACTTGAACTAGTTACATGAAAGACGTATAACCATATGAGAGTTGAAAATTTGACGAATATGAGAAATTATATAAATAAGTGTCTTCTTACAAAGTGCAATGCGATACTACATTCAAGTGACCGTTTGCAAATTCTATAAGCTCAAATACAACAAGTCATCAGCAAAAATTGATATGGAGAACAATTGCCATGAGCTTAGCACGACTACTAGGAGTTAGCACACTACACTCGACTATATGATTTTATTATATCCTAGTTATTAAAAATTTTGATGTCATTCAAAATGCCAATTCTTCCCTCTTTTAAAGCCAAGATTAATATTACACCAAAGGTTTTGGTGTGGCCACTTCATCTGGGAGATACTATCCTCTCATAATTTATACATCATATAGGTCCATGTTGCTTCAACTAGAATTCAATGCAAAAGACATGAAAAATAAAAAATTCCACCAAACAAATCCAACCAATAATTTATACTCCGGATATATAAAATATTTTGAAAATGGAACAAATAAATTGATTTTTATTTCTAAACATACAAATCTACGTATTATAAAAAACTTAGAAACACTTTAAAAATGATTACAATGACGTGTTTTTATTGTTCAGAGTAGTTAATTTGATTGGAAAATCGGAAAATCAATCTGAAATCCTATCCACTTGTGTGTAAATTGCCTCAAATGGTACAAGCATGCGATACAAACATGCTCAATGACAGATTAAAAAATAAAAAGACACGTGTCGACACATAATTGCATAGTTTAAAAAGAAAAAAACATAGCACTCAATCATTATCTGCCACACCATCCTGTCACTTCTATCCATGTCCTTGAACCTGTCAAAGGAGCATTATTTCAAATGGTAAAACAGTTTAAAAGATTATTAAATCTAGCTATTCACAAAATACTTCATTTCTTATAAAATTAAGAATTTGTTTTGTCTTTTTATTCATTTGATCACGAACCTTTGACTTGATATAATTCTTTATGTTTTTAATATCAATGTCCAGTGGACCTTCAAAACATTGATTTTGAGTCACCCATAATATATTAAATTAAATATCACATTAAGTGATAATTATTTTTCGAGGATTATAGTTCTACTATATTTCAATTATTTCAAATATATCTTAATTTTCATTGTTCAATATGTATTCAATTTACAGGATGTACTAAATATTGTAATAAATTCTCAATTAATTAATATTCACATTTGTCTAATTAATATTAATCTCTGCTATTAATTATCGATTAATTAACATTTACATTCATTTAATTAATATTAATTAGAATTTCACATTCAAAAATACAATTCATTATTCAAGTCACGCGTGTTAATTAGCATTCAATTTCTTGAAAATTAAATTATATTCATTTAATATAAAAGATTTAACATTCATTGTTACGTATATATTCATTGGTCTTAATTCTAAATTAATATTCACGTTAATTCATAGATCGTATTTGCTATTCGTCTTCATTTATGCATTTAGTTGTAATTCTAATATTTACATCTAAGTATACATTTCACCGTTTACGTGCATGTATAATAATTAACATTTATTTTCAAAGACTTGCATTTCTCCCATATTTAGATCAAAACGATAAATGGATGGTCAAATATTATTTTCGCAGCACTTATAAATCATTTTAGAATAACGTGTAACACACGTTCAACTGTGATTAGTTATTATAAAATATCTCAACCGACAAAAGTACCCTTAACTGAAATAAATAATCAAACCACATATATTACTTTATGTAATATTT
>CAIGRN010003919.1:0-23643 GCA_903798345.1 Fraxinus anomala | reverse complement strand
AGACCTCAGTTTTTTAAATTTTCTATGTCAGCTATAATTCTAAAATTAAATTAAAAAAAAACATATGTATATCGTATAAGTTTGTACTCGAAAGTAAAGTAAACAAGATTCAAATTTTATTTTATTTTTTAATTAATATAATCAAGCCTCCAGTGAGGACTAAAATCAAATATTTAGGAAATTTTAATAGAAGTTAATAAAACGTATAGTTAAAAAATTATGGAGCCCATAAAATATGTGGCCGAAATGAATTATTGACTTTAATTTAGATTTTAATTTTAATCAGTACTAGATGGGACTAAACGCCGTATGAAACATTAAAGAGACAATAGAAAGCATTAAAAATAGTACAATACTACGTGCTTTCGATACGATACCCTCTTGAAGCTGAGAGAACGTGGCTACGGGCCACCTAAAATGGGGTCTTTTATTTGACTTGCTTTCATATGATGCTCTTATTTGATAGGAATTAAAATTTTAATTTTAATCTAATTCAAAATTAATACTTATTTTAATCACATATTTTACGCGATCTATAACTTCTTAATCACACAATTCATCAATTTTTATTAAAAGATTAATAAAAATCTGATTTTAATCCCTAGCAAACAAGAGCTTTAAATATCAAAAAAGTCAAAAAGAGAGAAATGGCAAGCCATTACATTTGCCAAATGTCGAAGTTACTCAACTCAACGCTTAGCCAAAAGAGTGCATTAGTTACGTGAAGGATGATCTCGAGATCGAGTAGAAGAACAAACAAATTAGGGAATGCCAAACCAATGCCAAGAGAAATGTAGAATGATGTCCACAAAACTCGTAGAAAATAAAAGGCAACAAGCTCGATGAGTCCATCTCGATCCAGAGAGTATCCAATGTAGTTGTGGGGGCCTTCGTCCTTGGTCTATCCCGCGTACAATTACGATTCACGTGTAGCAACAAAGCATCTGACATTGTAAAATTCTTTTGTCAAGTAATTGTAATATATGTCGAATATATTTAATTCAGAAAATTTCTTGTAGGGTTGGCAAGGCCCCTACCTTTTTAATATGATTTATACTCAATTAAATAGGGGGCATGACATTGTACAAATTTAGAGTAAAAGAATAGCCCGAAAAAAAAAAGTCTTTTTGAATTATGTGCTAATTGAACAATGAATATCGTACAATGATTTTATTGATTTGTTGTGTAATTCATATGAGATATCGATTACTACGATATTAATTTGAAAAATCTACACTGATGGTGAAATGTGTTTTCAAATTTTAAAATCGATTAAAAAGTCTAATTTTTGATAATCAAATGTGTAGGTCTAGACCCCGCAATTGGTCCCAACGAAACAAATTTCAAGAATTTTGATTTCTGCACGTTCTTTTCTTGTCTTGAATTTCATGTCTATTGAAATTAATTTGATAAACTTAAGGTTTTAGTTTTCTTTGAGTTCTATCTTAAAATATGGATTTCTATATCACAGATACAAGCGTGTGGACTTTTGACTCAAGATAAAAGTTACATATCCACAACTGACTTTAGAGCGAAAAAATACATGTCTAGTCTAGAGCAAAAATACTATCTTGAGAAAATGAAAATTGAATTACTTATTTGCCAAGTGATTTATCAATTGGAAAAGGTTCAAAGTGCTTCTCAAGATCTTTAAAATGAAAGGTCCGAGTATTTCAATGGTTGTTTTCGTCATTATACTTGTGTAATAAAGGTCGATTATAAACCAAAATATAAATCGATGTGGAATTTATTTTTTAATATGTCATCGCAAGATGGAATCAATTTTAAAATTCGTGTGTTTATTTGAATTTAGTCAGATCGAATTGTTCGTTGAAATTTAATGAACCTTATTATCATATTAATATTTGAGATTTTATCTAAAAAAATTAAAGTTGTTAAGTGGAAAAAGATCTTATATATTGGTTTATATTTCAGTATGTATAGATTGTTTGATTTATATCTTAAAAAATGTTTATGGTATATTTTTATGGGATAGTTGCATAATTGGTCCCAAATCATTCACTTCTTTTGTAGATATTACCTCAAGCTTTGCTTTGTGTCAACCACAGTCCTGATCCTCTCATTTTGTTGTAATACAAGGACAAATGGATGGATTCCACTTTGACATATTTTATCAAAATTAATTTTGTTAGCCTTTTTTCATTCTTGGTCACTATTGGGGACTTCCAAATTCAATGATGCTACAGTTAGCAAGACTAGAAGAAGAACATAAATGCGCCTAGTTCACTAGGTGGAGGAAGGCGTTTTAGGGTCAAAGATATGTTGTATGTGCTTGAGAGGTTGGAAATGGTATTTGGTTTGGTTCATTTAGGCCGGTTTTCTAATTGTTTGGAAGGGTTTATTCAGATTGTACGTGAGATCTAGTTTATTGATATGGGAAGATATGAAGAGACTCGGGTAATTAGCAGGACCACCATAGCCATTTCTCTCTTTGCAACACCGTCATAGACATTTGTCTGCTATCTTTCCACCACAACTGGCCTTGTTCATGATAAGAATAAGATATGTTTGTGGTGCCTTCATTTGAGGTGGCGGTGGAGGCGAAGTCAGCATTGTGTGGATAGTGGTGGCGGTGGCGGTGGCGGTGGAGGTCGACCGTTGTGCGACGATGCCGACGACTAGTGTGGGTGGGGTGGAGAAGGAGGTGGGTTGTTGATCATGGTTTTTGCTTCTTCTTTTTTATTATGATTTAACTATTATAATTGTGTTTTTTGTTTTAAAAAAAAAGGTAGATGTTCCATTTTGTTTTAACAATTGGTCAAAATATGTTAAAGTCCACAATTCTGGGTCAATTGGATGGAAACATTCAGATGATGCAACAAAATGAAAAGTTTTGGACCATGTATGATAAGAAGTGAAAGACTTGGAACCATTATTGCAATTATCCCTAATTTTATTAGATTGTAATTTGTAGATCTTACGAAATGTGTGAATAATAAATAAATAAATAAAAATAAAAGTTAATGTGTAAATAAAAATAAAATTTAACTAGAGTATAAACAATTACAAACTTCATCAAGTATGCATTAAGTCTACAATTTTTTATCAAATTTTCAATCACATATTTCATTTATTTTTAACTAAACCCATCAATTTAAAAAATAAAAATAAATAAAAAAATCCAAGCCCAAACTTATGTCGCTTGATGTGGAATGAACTAAAGAACTTGTCAACATTTTACAACAAGACATATATTTGCATATAATTCCCCTTATAACATAGAAGTCAACCTAAAGCATCCTCAATTATTCCACTTTTAAATCTTTCGCGATCTTCAAATACATAAAAATATGGTGGATGATCAATATTCAACAAATTTTAACTCAAAGTCAACCATTCACCAAATTCTCCCACATCATTTCATTTTCCGCCAATTAAACTCCTTAGTAACAAGATAGTTTATCAAAATAAGAGTACTTTTTATAAATTTAAGTTAATATATTGACAATCATTTAGATGATGAAGAAATAATGCATAATTTAGCCAAGTATATAGTATTTGCTTATAATTAATAACTAAGTTAAAATAAGATAAATAGTTCCTCTATTAGTCAAAAACACTTGATAGTAATTCTTACATTTACAGGATCAAAATAAGTAATTTCTTCACTTACAAAATGAGAAATGCAATGTATTCAAGACTCGTTTGGTATGATTTTTGAAAAGTTAAAATGAACTTTTGAGACTTAAAAGTTATATTTGGACCCGTTTGACTAATTTTATAAAGCTTCTAGGAGTTTGAAGAGTTTTTAGATAAATGGATTTACAGCTTGTTTGGTACAAATTAAAATCAGATTTTAATTTAAGTGAAAGTCAAACAATCGATATTAACAATATCTTTCATGGATCTCACAACTTTTCAACTACAAATTTCAAATTTTTTTATCAAAATATACTAAAAATTTGATTCTAATCCACACCAAACACCCTCTTCATATGACTTCTCTAAACGTATTTTGGAAATAAAAAACTCTTTTAAAAATTAGTTTTAAAACAAAAATTAAGATAACTTCCTCTAAAACAAGAAGCGAAACAAAAATAAAAATCATTCCAAATAGACCCTCGGTGTCATGGAATATATTTCACATCAATTAAATAAAATTAAAATAATAATCAACATATAACTGAAAATGAGCACACATATTGATGTTCTCAATCTTAACGAGCTACCATCTTTCAGCGTATGTCAAGGATGAATCCTACATCAATTAAGAATAAATCAATAACCAAAGGTTAAAATTATTTCTCTTAAGAAAATCCATTAAATTTATTTATAATTAGGTTAGGCATGGTGCTTTGAGTAATTCAAGCATATTATTATATCCAATCCCGGCAAGACCCAGTCATCTAGTTAGTGGTCAAAATTTCTAGATTCCTGGTCGGACTGATGGATCACTCTTTGAAAATTATTTAAAAATTTCAAAGTATGATTTTTTTTTTTCTTTGAGACAACTTTAATTTTTTTACATTTTTCATCACCAATTATTTTTTATATCTATAATATTGTAAACTTATTGTTACGCGACAGGTACATTTTAATTTTATAATTTTTTACGCAAATTCAAAAATTTACTTATTTTTTAATTACACATTCTCTAATAAAATATTATTGACGTGCAGAAGTTATTTTTAGTTAAGATGAACCGAACACTTCCATACACAATATCTCTGGTTGATAACTGATAAAATATTTGCACATGATAATTGATAAAATTGAAATAATAATCCACATTTGATAACCATTATTTTCACTTTTTTTTTGTCTACGTATTTATTTTCAATCATATATTTACGCAAAAAAAAAATTTCAGAGTCCATTTCGTGTAAATTTTTTATAAAGTATTTCTTTGAAAAATATTGGATAGCTGATTTTTTTGATACCCTGTGAGTTGAAGAGTAGGAGTATTTTTTGGGGTTGTGGGATGACAGCTGTGGTTGATGGAAATTGAGAAAAAAGACAGTACAAGTACGAATGGAAATTAAGGGTGCATTTCTCGGACCGTACGAAACGGGGGGTACAAAAGAGGTCCAATTGCCATTATTATTATTTTCCCCTCAACTTGCTTTTCACTATCTACCTCACTTTCCCGTTTACCAGTCTTCTTCTGACACTTCTCTATTGCATTTCAAGGACATCGGGCAGACCCCTTCACCAATTAATTAACGTTATTTGTGTTTAAATATGATGAAATTGATCTCATACCGTAAAGTTATATATTTTCATGTTGGGAAGGTTTTATCATGTCCAATAAATAAAGTTATCTTACTATATCAACAGTGATAAATTACTCGGATTTTTTTATTGAAAATAATTTAGAGTTCTAATTAAAGAGCATATTAATTAGAATCATATTTGAAATGCAATTGTGAAATTCTATTTAAGTTTATTTAACAAATTCTAATTGAAGTCCATTGTGAGTGAGAATTTGTGTTGAATTTGAATAATAAGACTTTGGAATGAAGAAAAACTCATTTGAAAGAGTTTGGGTTGGAGACGAGGCGCCTAGGCACCGCTAACAGCAAGGTCGACGCTGCGAGCCGCTCCCTATTCTGCTCTCTTCGCTGTTTTGGTCTCATTTTCCGTTTTGGACTCCATTTTTTATATTCTATTTCATTTACAATTTTACTATAAGGATTTGGACGTCTCCAAATTATCCCCTATATATAGTTGGATGATCATTGTATATTAGAACAAGTTAGAAGTTGTTAAACAAATCAAAAACACATCATTTTTGTATTCTTTCTTCATATTATAATAAAATCTTCATTCTCTACAAATTATTTAATTCGTGTGCTCTTATGATCAATTATTTCATATTATGCATTAGATCTCTTATCTTTTCACAACAAACTGGTATTGAAGACATTCCAATTTCTATAACAATTAGTACCAGAGCCTTTTGGTGTTGAAATTTTTTTGCAAGATTAGGTTTTTCTTCCAATTATGATGTAAAGGAGAAGATACTTTATACTTAAAGGAGAAGATAAAGCATTTTGTAGCATATGGAGATCATGGAGATGGCCTTATTGTGATGGTCGTTAGAGGGGCAAGTCAAAATCTAACTTCAAAATTTGTAATTATCACAAGAAAATGGTGCACTTGGTAAACGATTGTTATAAGTTGCAAAATAAATTAAAGTCAAATGCAAATCAACAGTCAGAAACTTTAGGGGAAGCAAATATTGCAGAAAATCCTATAAGTGATGGAGAGCTTCTACTTATGTTTGACTACAACTCCAAATCTGATGGGGTTTGAATTTTGGACACAGATTGCACTGTTCATATGACTCCTAATTGGGATTTGTTATCAACGTATGAAGAAGTTTCAAATGTTTTGTGATGACCGGTAATAACACACCTTATCGGATAACTGATATTGGTCAAGTAAGAATAGAGATATTTGATGGGACGATTAGAACACTTGATGTAGTGAGACACATTCCAGATTTGAAGAAAAATCTTATCTCCTCAAGTACTCTTGATTTAAAAGGGTACATGTACACTATTGAATGTAGAGTTATGAAGGTTATCAAAAGTGCTCGTGTTGTTCTGATGGGACATATAAAATCATATTTATATATATTTTGTAGAGTGATACAGAATTTTCAAGTAATCATATTTTAAGAACTCGGATTTGACTTCTGTATCTTTGGGGTCTTTGTTTAAGAATACATTTTAGTTGATTTTTGAAGACGTGGGTAAATACGTCTTGCCACCATTATCGACGATGTCATCGTATTCAATTGTTAGAAATAAACACATTTTTTGCCATGAAATTTCACATAGGTAAAATTCTACTAATTTTGTTGATAGTTTGAATGCGGTTAAGGATATTGATTCTAGCCAAAATCCTTCTTTTAATGTATTCAGTTGTGATTCTGTTATAGAGTTTGTTTCATCCTTATTTGGTGGTCATTAGATCACTTTTGTCCCTAATTGGGGTAGCAAATATGGAAAATATTTTTAGTTAGAATTGTCAAGGGAGAAGTTTGCTATTTTGGTCTCCTTTTCAGTTTTGAACTCCGTTTTTTACATTTTACTTCATTTACAACTCTATTATAATGGTTTGGACGTCCCCAAATTGTTTCCTATCTATAGTTAGTTTTTCATTATATTTCAAAATAATTTAGTAGTTGTTAGACAAATCATACACACATAATTTTTGTATTCTTTCTCCATATTATAATAAAATCTATATTTTCTATAAATTATTTTATTCTTGTGTTCTTATGATCAATTATTTCATATTGTGTTTTAATCTCTTATCTTTTTACAATAAACTAGTATTTAAGTATTCAAGTTTCCATAACAAAAATGGTTGTTCGACAAAATTTTGTTAAGATTTATTAATTTTCAGAGGATCAAATTTTAATTTTAATTACATATTTCATGAGATTCATAACTTTTATCAAAAGTTTTGTTGAACAACTCTAAAGATCATTTGGAAAAAATTCTTACAATAGTTTTTTTTTTTAACTAAAAGTAATGATCCCATCTATATTACATTTTTTTTTCATTTTTTTTAAAAATGATTGTAACCACTAATTGACATTGAAGAAGAGGAACACGAAATGGGGAGTGCAAGCCACCGAATTGGACATCCAGGACAAGGAGAAGAAGAGTGGGATGAGGTAAGGAGTGAACCAAAAAAAAAAGAGAGAGGGAGAATCAGAGAAGAATATTCTACTTATTTTCTTATATTAGTGTTTCATGAAAGTGAAATTCGAAGGAGTGCATGCGACTGAAGTTGACAATCACGGCAAGGACAAGAAGAGAAATTTCCTTATTATGCATTTCCTTATTTTTAGTGTTTCATGAAAGTGAAATACATTTCAAATACAAACATTTTTCAGTAATTCATTGACCCATAGTAGAGTGATTGACATTTGAAGTATATAGAACCATTTACTGGTACTAAACTTGAAGTGGGATAAGTCGGAATAGGAATGGCAAAACACCCCATCCTCATCATCTTGCCCCAAACCCACCCTGATTGATTTAAATCGTATTTTAAAAAATAAAAATAAATAAATAGACGGAACTATAAAGGAGGATATCGTAATCTCCAATCCCAAAAATCACCAGAGGGAAGGCCACCCTTCACCCGGCCTACCCCGTTGCCATAACTATCTCAGAAGCTCCAACAGCTGTGTCAATTCAACAATGATACATTGTAAAATACTTATTCAACACATAAAACAAAAGATTAAGACTATAAACAAAGAGCTTAAATCACTACTTTTAGCCTTATTTTAATATGGTAGTCCTTCTCCAAGATTGAAAATGGTTGGGGCTGATCATGGCCGGCTTATCTGCACATATATTCCTTCTCCAGGAGTGTATATTGCGACTACACTATACGTTCCCAAGGTTCTTCTATGGGTTTCCTGCAGATTTGTAATGTGTATATTCCCTTTCCATTCATAACCAGAAGCTAAATTCAATCATACATTAAAAGACCGAGTTTCTGTACTATATAAATAAAGTACTTCGCCAAAAGCACTTCCTTTGAATATGTTCCATTCTTCCTAGTCATGTAAAATAGAACACAACCGTTCTATCAACTGTATAAACTGAAAAACCAAAGATAATGAAATGAAATGCAATCTAAAATCTGATAGAGAACTAAAGAATATCCTGTATGTTGTCAAAACGAGCCTCCAAATCCAAGTCTCCCAAGCTAACATCCAAAAATACAATTAGGAAACAGGGCCATGCCGCCTAAGGTTTACCTTTGTAAAGGCACCTAAATTCCCAAGCCAGAAGAGAAGTACAACAATCAAGCTCGTAAGAATCACCCACATCCACTGCTGGAATTTTTTCCTGTTCTTGTTGCGAAGAGGTGGAGGGATAGATTTTGCCTTGGTTTGCTTTGGGAAATGTTGAGGCTTTGATGGCCTTTTGGTTACTATAGGCGCATTCTCCTTGACATCAATCTCCTTGATAGTTTCAACTGGGTTTTCAGAGCTGCGGTCGGTTTCACAGTCATTGTTTTCACTCCCTTCTGCTCCAGCAGCCTTTCTTTCCTTCTTTCTCAATCTCTTTTCTTTCTCCTGTACAAAAATATATTCAATCATACACGGAATCATGGAACAGGAGCATAATCTATAGCATCAGCATATTATTTGAGATTTATCATTTGATATCATTGTAGTTTTTATGTATGAAAAATGTATTTGTGGATATGGAAAGTAGAAATTCACTTTTTCTCTTTGTTCAGCTTCCTTCTGTGCCCACAACTTAGCTCTCACTTGCGCCTTCTCTGCATTACGTTTCTTCCTCTCAAGTGCCTCCTTAGCCTTGGCAATCTCCTCAAGCCGACGTTGCTCCCTTAACTTGTCCTCAGCCTCCTGCTTTCTCAGTTCCTCTGCCTTCCTCTCCAGCTCCAACTCCTCCTTTGATTTCAAAGGCTCCTCCTCCACCTCTGTTTCATCTGTCAATTCCCTGCCAGATTTAGTTTCCAAACTATTAATCGTTTTAGATTTGGTCGGGCCCTTAGTTTTGACTTCATGATTCTTGGGTTCTGCCACTTCTTTTGTAGATTTATTATCTACTATTGCACTTTCAACAGCTGTTTCTCGCTTTAGCTCCTGAATCGGATGTTGTGACACCGAATCTGACAGAGCTGGCCTTGAAACCAATTTATCCACTCTTCTATCAACATAACCTGGCAGAATTGGTGGCTCCTCATCGGGGCCAAGTGAACGACCATCAAATGTTCCCAATCTCCTGACAGTACTCCTTGCATTGTACTTGACATACTCTTTGCGGAAGTCATCATTCGTGTTCCAGAGTTCCATAATTTTGTCCACCTGAACAATTGGCACAAATACAGAGTTAGAGTTTGATTTTTCCTATCAAAAGACAGTAGGAAACGGAAATAAACTCACCTGATTTACACAATGATGGGTAAGTGCTTCTCTATTTTTCCCAAAGGCATAATCACTGGCTGCTGCAGCAGCATCCTTGTACATGCGGAAATGTTTGTTCTGCACATTCAACTTTCAGTCAAGTTACACTGGTGTTTTTCTTTTCCTAATATGAATTCAATATAAGATGTGTATTTATATGCATTTTCCATTCCTATTTTAATATGTTTTACCACATTAAACATGTAAAGTCCTGTGTGTTTTAAGTATCTGTAACTTATTGAAAAAACAGCATCAATAGTATAATGCGGTTTGCTCATCCTACTGATGTTAATTATCAAAAATGAGCAATGCCAAACTCCAGTATGTAAAAGTTACATACAAAAAAATTTACAGGCCATATGATCAACTACACCCAGATAAGTTCAAATGAATGAATGTTTAACAAGGTCCTCTCTCGAAGTTATATTCCATCAGCAACTGAAACCACACAAGCAGATATTTATTTCAAAGGGTGAAGCAGTTAAAGAGCTCAATGACTAGGGGATAAAATATAACGAATACAGAGTTCTGTTACTTGAACTAGCATGTGCAATACAGAGCTGTCATGGTTTAAACTATCAATCGCTTGACCAGTCTATATGAACTTTAGGGGCCTTCAACTTAATCAACATATAACCTGATTCTTGCAAAGGAACTTCAACAACATGCCAGCACTTTTATTTGTTCCACTATAGCATCTTTAGTCTCCATCCAGACCAACGTTTAACTGACACTAAAGAGTCATAAATCTAACCAATTTTGACCACCGATCTAGGTCATCAGTGTATGTGAGTGCCTTGGAGTTGTGTAGGTGTACGTGCATGTGTGATTGTTCGCATTCTTGTTTGTGCACGTCTGACATAAAGGAGTATAGAAGGAGGGATCATAATTATAAGAACTCCATACCTTCCCCAATCAGTCAATAGAGAACAGTATTACTACTGAAACAATATCAAAGAATTATAACAGGAATAATGAAATGAGTCTCACACCCTACCATCATTAATTGCACATACGGTTTTCTCAGACCCCTTTGGAGGCATGAGGAGATCATAAAGGTTATGAATAAAGGGAATGTCTCGTATACATCTTATTAGAGGAAGGCATCAACTAAATTCAGGCTTCATTAAATTTCTATTTTATTGCTTATTAACCACTTTCGCACTTCTTGAGCTATTTTACTCGACCAAAGTAAGTAGGTATATACTGAAAATGACAGCTGACCTTGTCAAAAAAGTCTTTTTTCAGGCTCACTAATTGAGCATATGCTGCTTGGCGAACTTCGTCTGCAGCTCTGAACTGATCTTGGAGTTCCTTAACCCTTTTATTTTCATCTTCGTATTTTTTCCCTGCAGCTATAACAGCTGCTTCAGCTTTTAAGACCTTTCCTTTGAGGCTATCGAGCTCCTTTTTCAGAATCTGCATTCACTTGTACAATATTAGGAATTGAAACCAGCAATTGACAGATGACTATGATACAATTCTGGCTTTCCCAGGGTTCAACTTTTCCACTTTAGTACATCCATACAGACTTTAAAAACAAAGACTGGACACAAGCACAGGTGGAATGCCCACCACACAAGATGATGCCACTATCTTTCTCCTCCTCTTTTCGATTCTATCGAATTTGTAAGACAAATAGTCCTACAAGCAAATTACTGAATGTGTCTTTACACTTTGCATGACAATAATCAGGTATGCATACCTTCAGGCGGTCCTCAACTTCTTCTCGCTGGTCCAAAGCCTGTTGGATTTCATCTTGGCTACCCATGGTAGAGGACAACTGTTCACGAAGCTGATTCAGTTGCTTGATTTCACGAATGAATTGCTTTTCTTCCTTTAAGGGCAGGGTTTCATGCTGCATCACATGCTCCATATTGTGTATCTGCGTTCAGGCATGATTTAAATTGAGTAAGAAAGTAAAGAATGCAAATTTACAAACATAATTCTGGCCAATAATTTGCAAGAGGACATGTGCACACAGAAAGTGAGAGGGAGAGGGAAGAGAGAACTACCCGGCTATCAATATCCTCAATAGATGTGGCATTCTTTGCTCTGTTAATCACAGACTGGAGAGAATCTATTTCCAACCGCTTTGACCTCACTAACTTCCGCGCAGCCCTGTCTTCTAACTTGGCAGCTTCATATTCAATACCGTGAGTTTGACAGTTGGCCTGTAAATAGGTGAATCGAATCAATCAAAAATAGTTGGGTTTTTAGAGATCACATAAGAAGAGAAAAATTATGGATGGGCATTTTACCCTTTTCTTCTGAATTTGAAGTCGAATAGCATCCCTGAGTCGCGTCTTCTCCTCAACTTGTAGCTGAGCATTCATGATCTGTTCTCTAAGGTTTTCATCATTGAATCTTGGAATTCTAATCAGAAAATTGAACGGCTTTGTCACAGCCTCGACGCTTGTGACCCCGCCAGTGATCACATGAACACTGGAACTCTCTGGTGAAGCTGTTGAAATTTGGATAATTTGAGATTTTTCAGTGTCCTTGCTTTCTTGCAATAACATGTTCTCATTACTTCTTCCCTCTGCACCAGACAATTCATCTCTCGGGTTTTCAACATCTTTCCTCTCCATGGAGATGTTAAGCATACCTTCACCATCAACAGTAGATACATTAGAAACCTCAGATCCGCATGCAACATCACAGTCAGTAGTCATGTCTCTGCTGCTTAATATAGAAGAATTCTCAACTTCAGTTGCTAATTTCACATCAGCTGTAATACAAGGGCTATGAGCACAATTAGCATTCACACTTGAAACTTCAGTTTGAGCATGCACATCATCACCTTGGGAAGTAGGCTGACTTTCATCAACTATTTCAAGGGCAGATTCAGATTCTGAGTTTGCAGCAGAAGGATTGCAACTTCGCACGCTGTCCTCGACGACTAGGCCATTCTTAATATTACTTTCTGATTTCGGACCTTCAGCAGGCAAAAAAGAAACATCTTCAACGCTTTCAGAATCACAAATTTCAATTTCCTTTTGAGGCCCACGAACCTCAGAACTCGAAGTGGGAAAGCTGTCCGTTGGTAGGGCAACGTCAATCTCAGTTACAGAATTCACAACTGCGGGAGATTCTCCATTGCAATCAGTGTGGGCATCAGGTTCTTCAGGATGATGAACATGAGTTACAGGTAAATCCTCTTCAATTTCTTCTAAAACCGGGCCACTAACAATTTCAGTTTCCAATTTTAAGTCAGTCTTGTCCACCATTTCTTCTGATTTGTACCCCTGCCCTATGACATCTTGATAATTGTTGCTAACTGTGGTGTTACATTTATGATTTTCCTTCTCATCAGAATCCAACTCCGTGCTTGTATATTCCTCCTCAATATTAATTGCGCTGTGCTCGGAATCCAAATGCCCAGAAGTTGTTACAGGGACTATACATTCCAAAGTTTCCACAATTTCTCCTTCCGACTTAACCTCTATATGCTCCTGCGAGCTCACCTCCCCAACCAGCTTGTCCTCGTTATTACTTGGGCTGTCGGAATCCAAATTTTCAGAATTAGGGACAGGGACTTTACAATCCAAAGTTTCTGCGACTTCTCCTGCTAACTTTACCTCTATCTGCTCCTGTGAGCTTACCTCAAAACCCTGTGACTCACATTTAACAGCATTTATGACATCTTCCGATTCCTGGCCTAATCCCAATTCCTCAGCTGACTTTAAATTATTATGATCCTCACACTTGTCACTGCCATCGCTAGACACATTAATGCTTAACGACAAATTATTTAATTCTCCACTCTCTACTAATCTCACATTCGACCCCACCACAATACAAGATTCCTGATTCTCAACAGGAGTAAGGGACACCTCCGTTTCTGTTTGGTCCTCAACTTTTCCTGTTACTGCTTCTGCTATTCCTCCAGTTTGTCCATTTTGATCCTGAAACTGCTCTATTTCAACTTCTTCTGTGCTTACGGTTTTTCCAGTTTGAACCTCATCCTCCATTATTTCAGCATCTGCCCTGCTTTCACTGTTCTCATTTTGCTCTTTCAGAGCATCAACGGTGACGGAATGGACCTCAGTCCCATCACCAATGGAATTCCCTTGGTTTTGTGCTACATTGTTATCCAGAATAGTACTCTCTCCGTTCCCTTCCACAACACCAATTTCCCCCTCCTCCAGTGATACGCTAATTTTCCCGTTTTCAATATCCAATTTCCCACTTTCAGCGTCTGATTCCACGGGTTGGACATCAACAGCCTCCGAATTAGGTAAAACACGCAAACTTTCCCCAACAAAATCTTTGTTATCAAGATCATCGTTACTGAGGTCATGCTCCCCACTCACAAAAACATAGGAATTGTCAGGATCATGGTTGTGATCGTGGTCGCCGACTCCCTCATGATCCTGGTGGTTACTCTCATTGCAATCAGGCTTGAGCAGATCCTGATTAGAGCTCATGCACAACTCGCCCCTCTCCTCAGTTACAACAGGGGCCTTAGCAACCACTTCCGACACCTCCTTACTAACAGCGGTTTCAGCCGTCATTTTCTGAATTGGAGAACGACGGATCAAAATTTACAACAATGCAATTCATTCAACACACAGATCTACACTATCAAACAAACACGCATACACACATGCAAAGCTCTAATCAACTACAGATCAACGAAAATGCCAAAAAACAAAAAAAAAAAAACAGAACGAAACGAAACGAAATCAAAGAAACCGCATAAATGAGAAACAAGAAATTGACTTACGAGAAACGGTACGATCCACCTGCTGTGAATCTAGATCCAATTTCCAAGGTAGAGCTCGAGACGCAGATCGGGATCAGCAAATCAGGACCGTCAAATGGCACTGGATTTTTATGTGATTTGGTATAATTTATATATAAATTTCATACATATATATATAATCAGGCTGTATAGAGAGAGAGAAGGATGGGGGCAAACAGGAAGAGAGCGGTGGCGAAACAGAACAGCTGGCGAGGGAAAGCCTCCTTTCTGTTTATACTCTCTCTCTCTCTTCTATACGAACTCAAATTTTCATTTTTTACCTTCTAAACCCCCGCGCTCTCCCTTATTTACGATTTTCTCTCCTCCTCCTTTGTCACACGTTTTAAATATCGACTCCGTATTGATCTGGAAAAGATAGAGAGTTAAAAAATCTAATAATCGAACTAGAGTTAGATGGGTGATTGTAAAATTGAATGAAAAAAATAAAGTGTTAACAATCAAAGAATCGAGCTACAGTTGGGGAGTGATCAAAAGATTGAATGAATAATCAGTTAAACGGTTTTGATTCATCAAATTTTCAAGTAAATTGATCGATTTTAGATTCTTTTAACAAGTTTTATAATTTTCATTTTTATGAATAACCAGACAAAATTTTGGATCTTGAGTTGAAAGAAGTTAGCATCCATCTGAGAAAAATTAACGGCCAATAATTAAAGAGTTAGGGTTGAACGGATATCAAAAATTAAATGAATAATTAGTTAAAACGGTTTAGATTTTTCAAGTTTTCCAATGAACATATCGATTCTAAGACTCTTCTAACAAGTGTTATATTTGTCGTTATTTATACATAACCGGACAAAATTCCTTATTTGTTCTTGATTTTCCTTACTAAATTGACCATTTCGATCTGATTCTTATAATATTATTGCATTCGGCTCAATACGGTGAACTTATATTTATTTCGTTGTACATTATCATGTCAAGTCACTAACGAATTAATAATTGAGATAAGTATAAGTAAAAGACAATGTCATTTATATCATAAGAGTTGTTACTCTCGTATTAACTTTTAATTCTACTTGTCTTTCCATGCTTCTTAAGTCTAAACTCGATAAAGATATGGAACTTGTTTATTGGTCATGTTCTACGCCACTATGAAAGTACTATGCGACTTTTTATTAAATAAAAATTAAATATAATTAAAAATTTATATTTTGAATAATGTTATTTAGAGATATTATCAACTGTGGTGTGTCATTGAATAGTAGGATTATCACCCATCTCGATGACAACAGTAGACTCTCTAATTTATAGTATACCCTCTAATTTATTATTCAGCGCATTAAATGCATTATAAATAAAGAGGTTAATTGTCATCTAAACTAGTAATGATATTATTAATTATGAATAAGATTACTCTTAATTTTTTTTATTTCATAGTGTTTTAATTTTTTCAAGAACTCATCGCATTAAAATGCATCACAAATAAGGATGCCCGTGTCATCTAAATTAGTGATGATATCTAATATCGGTGAATAGGATTACCCATACGTTTTATTGCTTCACTCAGTTTGTTTAATTTCTTACCTAACCTATTACACTAAAATGCATCGGCAAATAAAGAGGCTCGTGTCACCTAAATTAATGATGATATCTAAATTAATTTCTTAGCTAACCCATTGATTTAAAAGGCATTAGAAATAAGGAAGTTTCCTGTCACCTAAATTAGCGATAATATCTGCTAATAATGAATACGAGTACTCTTTTTTTATTGCATCACTCAGTTTTATAATTTATTACCTAATCCACTGCATTAAAATGCATCACAAATGGAGATGTTAATGGTCACCTAAATTAACCATAATATCTACGAATTATATATAGGATCATTCTTGTTTTTTATATAATTATTCATTTTTTATTGCTTCACTCACTGTTTTAATTTTTTAGCTAACTCATCACAAAAATCATAAACATTTCTATGGGGTTGTAAATCTCCATGAGATTAATATGAATTTAATCAATTATAGTAATCTTCACTTGTGGAAAAAAAAAAAAAAAAAGATCCTTACAAGAAGCAATACATAGTGACAACGGGAAGAAATTATGGATTTATTTATTTTCTTGAAAAATAAATACTAAATAAAGGTATCCTTTTCATACAATACTAACGTCATAACGGTTGAAATTAGTACGCATTGCAAGAGCTTCGTTAATCTTAAAAAGTGGAATGCCGTGTTTAACACGCTCCTCGTAATTCTTAAAACTTTCAAAAAGAAAATTATTGTTGTGTAAATCTGAATATCAAGGCATTACATGTGCCGTGTCTAATGTGATTAGGTTTATCGATGGAATAATAACAATGCAAATGAAGTCAATGAAGTCGATATGTAATGTACAACGAAGATTGATGCGAGATTATTTCTTACTTTAAATTGAAAATTAATGGATGCTTCATTTATTCTTCTTTTATAATTCACTTGAAATAGAACCGCCTAACTAATAATTTGCATTTATGAAATATTGTACGCGCGACGATATATTTATATAAAAATGTCAACGATTTGATAATGGAAAACAATAAATGTTGCAATTCTATTTTTATTCATCAATATTGTAATCTTACTCTCACTATAGAGTAATATTAATAAATATAACAAATTACTAAAATATTTTCCCTTAAAATCAGTCACTAAAATGACAATTAATTTTTTACATGCCGACCAATTCATTGATTTAACTTTTATTGGTCTAAAATAGAAAGAATTCAAATAATTCATCTTTCAATTGACACCCATTCACCTTGTCTCAATTGGTTAAACATTGTTGTTTCCACAATTGAGGTCAAATGTTCAAGAATTGATAATCTCTTGCCCCTTATTTCTCTCTTAAAAAATTTAAAATAAAAATTCTATCGACAAAGAAGTTTTCAACATTGAATTCAACTATATAAATAAAGTCTCTTCGAAAAAATAATAAAATTTTATTGAAAATAGGTTCATAAAAGAAAGAGAGATGGAAGCAAAAGTAGTTTCACTACAAACATCACTAGTGATGAGGTTGTGATACATTTCACGAAAAGTGATGGCAGTGCAATTATGAATCGGTTCGTAGCAGATTTAAGTTGCAGTCTCTCCAATAAAAACACTTATCGTATTTATGTTCCCCACCCAAGCCACGAGAAAGAGATCGAATCAAAAACAGTTTCATTATAACATATTTGGCGGCATGTCATAGAAACAGTGAATATGTAATTATGAGTCAGTTCACGATGAATTTAAGTTGCAGTCATTTCGTTGAAAATTACTTTTCGAGTCACATTTTTATTTCATCTTTAAGTGCTCTATAGAGCGTGGTTCGTGACGTATTTAAGTTGTAGATTCTCTATTAGAAATTGCTCTATTGCTTATGTCCTTGCATCACATCTTTATCTTAAATGTTCTAATAAATTATGTTCAATCTATGCTCACGCGTCTAATGAAATGACTTTTCATGCCAACCCATTGCAATACCTTATTCAACAACATTTTGCTAGAAAATGATTATTGAAAAGCTACATATTTTTTTTTAATCCAATGGAGATTCTAGGATTGGCATCCTAGGTAGTTTCTACTGCATAAAGTAAGAAAATTTGCACCAATTTACTTTAAATTGACCCAACAATGGGCCACAAATTTGTATATTTCGAATTTTCTGCTGATTTAGGCCGTTGTATTTGTATGCAGAGTACCCACCTATGCACCCACCCACCCCTACTTCCCCCGTACTATTAATGTGATACTAGGTGAAATGGTCCCAATTTGGCATTAGATATTTCTCTTGTAGCTGTCAACCAAATATGGAAAAAAAAAAAAAAGAAAAGAAAAAAAAAAAATCGACGATGCTAGAATTTAGGACCACAACTTTTTTTATTAAATTAGACTAACTCGAAATCCAAATTTGAAATTTATCGAAGAGTCTGTTTGTTTTGGATTAAATTTTGATTTTAATTTAAATTAAAGTCAAATAATCAATATTAACCACATCTTTCATGAGTCCACAACTTTTTAACTATACATTTCATAAATTTCTATTACAATCTAATTTCAATTTGAGAGTATGCCTAGTTCCTGATGAAAATACATATAATTTCAATTCTATTTGTATCGCTTATTGCCGTTATAATAGAAATTGACGACAAAAAAAAAACAAAAAAACATTTGACGTAAATATCAAAACTAATGGTCCTGAAGTAGCCTATGAAATCTATAAAAGACAAAATAATGATGACATAATTAGCTTGCTTGACGTCATCAATAAGATATTATCCACAAAGTCATGTGCATATCACGTGATTTCTCAGCCAAACTCTTCCCACTATTTGTATTTTTTACAGCGTGCTAAGGGATAGGACCAAATCGAAGGAGCACAAAAATGGATTTTTCTGTTAAATTTTTGACTTTTTAGCGAAATTAAAAATAAAAATCAGTTTCAGCACTAACGGATTGAATCCGTCTCCCATGATGCCAAAACTAGACCATCAAAAACCGGTCCCACGTTTACCGACAATCTAACTACATTTTTTTTTTTTTCCATTTTTAACCTTTTTTTAAAAAAAATAAAAATAAAAATTAGAGCATCCTTCGTGAGAGTGTGTAGACTGCGTCACGTCACTTAAAAATGCTTATATGACGAAGAAAAATATGAAGTAGATAAAATCGATATTCATAACATTAATTATTTCATAGTGTCCGAATTTAAAGAGTGAAATCTTGCCCTTGTTTGAACCCATTTTCTTTTTTCAAAACTCATTTTTAATCACACATTTTTCTATAAATTAATTTTATACGTAAACTCAAATATACATTCTTAAAAAATCACTACTTGAAAATCCATTTTCCATGCAAAAAAGGGGACTCAAACAGGGGTCAATTATTCTACATGTACATTTTTATTGATATTAAGTTTGACATTATTGTGAGATGACAATTTTTTACACATTGATTTTAACACCTTAAACAATCTGACACAAATTTTGACAATACATTGAGTGTCAAACTTAATTTACACCAAGTGCGTACAACTAATTTAATCCAACATGGGCTTTGTTTTCTTCTTTTCTTTATATGTTCGGTCCGAAATTAGTTTCTTGATTTAATCAAAAGAAAGTGTACATACACCAGTGTATTTTTAATTTTGAAGAAATCACACAAAACTTAAAGGTTTAAAACACCAAGTTTTTGAAATTTAAATCTGAAAGGTTGTGATTCATGTGGTATCAAAATTTGATTATCAAATTTGGGTAAATTCTTAATATTTATTTTGATTATATAACATACATGTGAAAATCTAGTAACGATCTTAAATACTTGAATTGTAGAAATTTTTGATTTTCTGGTAATTCTTGTTTCGCATTCCAACAAGGTGAGCTTGACATCATCCCCTAATTTTTTATATAATTTATCTTCATTGAAGAATGCATCAATTCTAATTTTTCATAATTTATCTTTGTTGAAGAATACGCCAATTTAATTTTTCATAATTTATCTCTACTATTTCTCTACACCCTCTTTCTTGTACATGTGATCGACAATTCACATTCCATTGGAGATGCTATTCTCTTTAGAATCATTTTTGTTTGTTGCATGTATTGCAATTCACATTGTTACATTGGAGATGCTCTTAGGGGAGTTATGTATCGGCTCAGGTTGCCAAATTTAAATAGTCCATCTCTTATTTGACTTGGATAAAATTCTGCTCCACTCATCCTGGGTAATACAGTAGGCAAGACTATCTACTTAAAAAAAAATGATATTTTCGATTTTTAACCACTCAAGTCACGATATTCCAAAGCTGAGTGGGTTCGTCCATACACTATCCTTCTCTCATATCTACTCAACACCCGAGGTGTCACAAATTTAGTGATTTGTGTAGATGATACTACCAAATGGAGACTCGGAACCGAAGTGATTTAGGGTTTGTTTGGAATAGATTTAAATTTGCTAAAATGTTGATGTCAAAGTAAACAATTAATTTCAATTACACATTTTATATCATAAATTTCATCGACTGTTATTAAAATCTACTAAATTTTAATCTAAAGCTTGTCAAATAACCCTCTAAAAAAAATGAAAAATCATTAATATACAGACCATTAATTTTTTTTTTCTTTAGTGGATGTCTTGTCTAGAGTAAATGACTGAATTATGTTCCCACAGATCCAATATTTTGGTCCATGCACGAAATTGATGTTTTCATGCCTCCACGTTATTTAGCTTTTGACCCAATTCCACCTACTTATTATATACAACCTAACTCCTTTTGATTACAATGTTTTTGACCGGGTCGGTTTGCTACTATTCAAATAAATAATAATTATATAAAAATATCTAATTTAGAAGTAGATTCAAGTTTTGTGTAGAGAGATAAATGTTGTGGAATTCGTGTATCGAAAAGTAAAAATTTCGTGACTTGTTCTCTAACTTACAAGAGTGTATCTGTTGATACCATCGATTTTTTTTTTATTTTTTTTGGCTATTATCGATTTTATTATTGAAGAATACAAGTCAAAAGACGTGACATATCTCCAAAAGGACAACTAAATAATTGGCATGGACTTTGTGGTTCATAAACAATAGATTCACGTGGGACAAAAAAATTATCTCGAAAGTTGAAATAATATCATTAATGTCATAGCTATTAAAAACTTCAATAATGGTTTTAAATTGCAAACATGACTATCCTACGTACTACGTAAGCAACATATGCTGTCGTGTATCAATCTAATTTCTATTGAACGAGCATTTTGCGCTCCCACTAAAATCGATCGATGAAATTTCAATTTTGTTTAAACTTTATAGATTATGTTTGGAGTTTTACTTTTCAACTAGTATATTGATAATCTTGACAATTTGACTTTCTAATAGTCAAAAAGGAGATCAAATCCAGCTCTAACTAACATGATTCGTAATGTTTCCTTAAATCTCAATTATCTATACACTATATGAATGTCTAGAAAATGGAGAAATATTTTTTGGACGATATTGCCCTTACAAATAATTTATAATTACTGATTCATCCTTGTAATTTATAATACTGAAAACTTTGCACCTTGGATTATTCAGCGTGAATTGCCTCTCTTAAATTCCACGTGATGGGTTGTAATCATTGAAAATAAATAAGTCTAAGTTGACAACTATACATTCTAATACTAATAAGAAGGAATTAGTAAAAGCAACTAGACTAGTTGAACCAGATAAAAATAGAATCAGATTTGACTGGTTCAATTCGATTTTACACGAAGTTCTAATCGATTATCGTTTAGTTCTCAACTCTAATACCATTAACCAAACACTCAATCTAATCCAAAATTTTAGATTTTATTTTAAACGATGGCACGTTGAATTTCACAATAGAACATCAAACTCATATTCAATTTATTATTGTGTTGTATATATAACTCAGATAAATGGATCCTTTAAATTTCATATATGTAATTTTGGTTTAATGAAGATTGTAAGTGTTGGAAATTTGTTTAGAAGATTGAAAATTTGGTTAAGTGTCAAAATAAAAAAAACTTGGAAAATTGTGTCAACTTCGACCAAATATTCGAACTTAATCCGATGGTCAAATTACAAATATAAATAGATCAACTTGTTCTACTCGTCGAGTAGATTGTCTTGGTATATTTGGAATCTCAAAATCAATTTTGGATGAATGAGAAATTGAGGTCCAAAGTTGGGAAGAAAGTAGAGGAAACTGTCGGATATTTGCCTAAGTGTGTCGCTCGCCTGACGCTGGACTGTTGCTCGAGCGACATGCTAACGACGAAGTCACTGTTTTTATCATTCGAGCGAGACGATGTAGACAGGCTGTCGACAGTGAATGGTGGACCTTTGGCAAATAGTTGCTGAGTTTGGGGGCGCGATACTTCATTCAAAACCCCTCATCCTCTATATATAGGACTCTTTGGATGTCCATTAGGATCTAATACCATATTTACATTGAACATTGCATAAAAACTCTTGTAAATCACTTCCAAATTAATTCAAAATCGTTTTCTTTTTGGTAGAGAGAAATTCCGTCCAAAGTTCGCCATAACTTGTGGTTTGAAGTGCTTCTACCAAAAGTTGAATTCATTGTATCTTGGGAGACAAGGCCGTGAACCGTGAGCACCGTTGCGGGACAATTTTTTTTAAGGAAAGAGTGAAAATCACTTACCTCGGATTATTCTTCTTCTTTATTTCTTGGCTGCCCTTTGTTTTCATTTGTAGTTTTCATACTACAGTTTCAATCACCTTGTTCTATTGTTTAGTCATGCTCATGCGGATTAAACTTTGCTTTTTGTTTGTTCGATGTACAACAACTCTTTCACCCGCACTTATATTTAGCCCGCGTCGACAACAATTTTAAGACAAAATTTTGCATCTGTGGTTGTTAATCTTTTCTCTCAATCTTTTGGAATACACATTCGTGTGATATTCACTTCTTTTGATTTATTTGCGTTGAAGTTTTGTTTGTGTAACAGAAATGATCACCATTGAGGCTATTTCGAGTCAAAATGGTTCAAACAATGTGGTTCCGCCATTGGCTATACCACTTCATAATACTGCACCCCCGCATGGGGAAAAGCAGGAAAAGTTTGGAAGCGGGGACTTCAAGATATGACAACAAAAGATGTTCTATTTTACCACTCTAAACTTGGTAAAGTTTCTGAAAGAGACTGCACCAACGTACAAGGAGACAATAGTCGTAAATCAATTATTACTTTGGATGCATGGAAGCACTCAGACTTTCTGTGCAAAAATTATATCCTAAACGGATTGGACAACACACTGTATAAAGTGTATAGTTCGAAAAACTTGGCCAAGGAACCGTGATATTCTTTGGAGAAGAAATACAAGACCGATGATGTTAGAACTAAGAAATTCATATTAAGAAAATTTTTGGACTACAAGATGGTGGATTCCAAAGCGGTGATTAGTCAAGTGCAAGAATTTCAAGTTCTACTACATGACATTCATGC
>CAIGRN010003913.1:0-16484 GCA_903798345.1 Fraxinus anomala | reverse complement strand
AAAAAAATAAGAAAAGAAAAGGGACATTGAATAACATTTGGTGTAATGAGTTGGAGATTATTAAATAAGATGGTGCAAAAGTTGTAATGAAATGAGTTGAGGATGGTCTCATAGCACGATGACTCGAATTTGGAAGTATCATTTCAATTGGATGATGAAAAGGACAAAGCTATGCAAGGCTTCTTAAAATCTCTGATTTTATCCCCAAAAAGCAAATACGACTATAACTTTAATCATGTTTATCACTCTTTTCTTTTCAAAAGACTCGCGGGAGTGTCCTCAACTAAAATTATGGTGAATTTTAGAAGATTATAAATCCTAACGAATTTCGTGGATTTGAATAGATTTCCACAAATTTCAGAAGAATTTCATTAAATATGGTGAAATGTCAAAAGATTCGGTGATATGTATTTGTAAGCTTGAAATCCATCCAAATCTTTTAAAATTCATTATATTTCATTAAATATGGTGAAATTTCAAAAGATTCGGTTATATGTATTTTTAAGCTTGAAATCCATCCAAATCTTTTAAAATTCATTAATTAATAAAATCTTTATAAATCTACCAGTTATCAAGAATACCTAAATTTTAAAGGATTTTATTAAAATTTCAATTGGAGGCACCTAAATTTTAATGAATTTCATTAAAATTCATTAAAATTTAAAATTCATCACAATTTCAGTTGAGGACACTCCCCTTGGTAATTGGTTACACTCCCTTTGTAGCAATTTTCTTTGCACATCACTTTTAGTTTAAAAAGTCCACACTCTAGATACTACTAATAGGACATGGATGTGTATGTGTGTAAAATACACAGAGAATCATCAAGCTTATGAAGGTTCTCTAGGATGCGGTGCATCTCATAAAATAGGGTTATTCTGCTTTACTAGGGCCACGCACAACGGGCCTCGACGTTACAAAGGGCCATGTGGTTCTGGTAGTGCAGCATTCCTCTTTAAAATAAAGTGATTGATCTATAAACAATAAGTAGGTGTTTGGTGAGGATTAAAATTAATTTTTTAGTAGATTGTGACATAATTTTTTTAAATGTGTAGTTGAAAAGCTCTGGGACCCCATGAAAGATGTAGTTAATATTGATTATTTGATTTTGATTTAAATTAAAATCTGATTTTAATCCGAAACAAATATGACCTAAGATAGAGAGGCCTATCAAAATGTCCATGCGATCGCCAAGTACTAATAAAATATTTGAACTTCTGATTTCAATCTAAGAAGTAAACTATTTTCAATCACTTAGCTATTACATGCTTAGAGATATGTGCATACCGCCTCAAACAAAGTAATGCTAGAATATCAATTTATATGTTTAATTAAATGAGTAATGTGATTTTGCATTTAAATGTATTATTTAATGATATATAATTGTCACATAAATTGGTGATTAGCATATTTAATATCATGGAACTGTCACTTAAAATTAGTACTTAACACTGGTGATGAGTGATGAACAACATTACTCCCCCAACACATTTTCATTTTAATATTTATGAGGTAAATGAAAAAGGAGTTAGAACGGTCACCGACATATCATGCAGCCACCAAAAAACAAGGACTGAACCAATCCAATCTTGTATTTCTGCCCACAAATCAATCCAAATTCAGCCACCGTGGAGCTTCTTGCACCACCAATCCACTCCCACGAACCGGTTTCAAGCTGGCACACACTCTTCGACTCGGACGAGCATCCAGCGGTAGAAACTGCCACGCCGGTTCACAGTCGGCGAAGATCATGACCATGGTGTGGAAGGCCTCTAGAGCCAAAGCCAAACTTGTTAATACGAAGTGCCTCAGCTGCCAGTAACCAAACTCTCCACAGTGTTTCTGCAGCATGTCGTCTATGCATATTTTCTCTGGGTTGTTGGACACTCCGACGACCTGAGTGAGCAGAGGTGACCGGAGGTCAGTCTGAGTGCGGCCCAAAGATCCACAGTCCGACGTTGTCGACATGAATGTTAGTCCTGCAGGTTTCTTATTCGTGCCTGCAGGCGGTTAATTGAGGACACAAGAAGCACTGTTTGGGAGGACTTAAATAATAAGCCCTTGTTTGAGCACTATTTTGAAAGAAAAAAAAAATACATTTTTGAATAGTAATTTTTGAAGAATATATTGCTAAAATTAAGAAAAAAATTCGATTTACGTGTAAAATTATTTTATTGAAGAATGTATGATTGAAAATGAGTTTTGAAAAGATAAATTTAAAAAAAAAAAAAAAAAAGGGTGCTCAAACAACCCCTAAATATTAAGCTCTGTAAGGGAATTAAAATTAAAATTTTAAGTAATTTTTGATAAAAATTAATGAGATATGTGATCGAAAGTTGTAGATCTCATAAAATATATTATTAAAATTAATAGTTGATTTAAATTTAAACATTTGTGAAGCACGGGCAAAAGAGTTCGCGTGGACGTCGTATGTGGATGAATCGGATGAGTTCACACAATT
Source organism: Fraxinus anomala (assembly GCA_903798345.1). Lineage (NCBI taxonomy): Eukaryota > Viridiplantae > Streptophyta > Magnoliopsida > Lamiales > Oleaceae > Fraxinus > Fraxinus anomala. The sequence goes on along the minus strand of CAIGRN010003913.1, from coordinate 14,023 downwards.
ATTCCAAAATAATGCTTAAACACCTAGATTAGTGCTAAGTAGCTTAAATATGATTCATATATATTTTTATTTATAATGCACTTAATAAACACTTAGATTAGTTTTAAGTATCAATGATGTTGAATGACATTATTTTAGACTAATTAGTACAAAACGTCCCTACCTCCTACCTTTGGGGTTGATTTTGGAAATCGTCCATACCTTTCATTTCTTGGCATTTATATCCTTACCTATCACTTTTCGTGCGCTGAACGTCATTTTCATAATATTTTGACCATTTTACCCTCCATTCAAATAAGACAAAAAGAAAAGAAAAGAAAAACTAAAGAATTAATTGCATTCATGCTCCCAAAATTTTTTACAAATGCAAATTAGTCCAAAATCCTTATTAAACTTCTCGCCTCTTCCTCCCTACGGCCGCCACCCACCACCGCCTAAATCGTCGAAAAATGCTCACATTTTTGTGTGGGTTAAACTTACCGGTGGTGAAGGAAGCATTTTTCGACGATTTAGGCGGTGGTGGGTGGTGGCCGTAGGGAGGAGGAGGCGAGGAGAGAGAGAGAGAGAGAGAGAGAGAGAGAGAGAGATTTTTTATTTTTTATTTTATTTTTAATGTTTTAATAAGAATTTTGGACTAATTTGCATTTTTAAAAAAATTTGGGAGCATGACTACAATTAATTATTTAGTTTTTCTTTTCTTTTCTTTTTGTTTTATTTGAATGGAGGGCAAAATGGTCAAAATATTGTGAAAATGACGTTCAGTGCACGAAAAGTGATAAACGGTATAAATGCCAAGAAATGAAAGGTAGAGACAGTTTTCAAAATCAACCCCAAAAGTAGGGATGTTTTGTGCTAATTAACCTTATTTTTTATACTGTTCAATTTGAAAAGAGCTTTCACGAATAAGCTAAAAAAAAAAAATTATGTCTCCACGTCACATTTTTTTATATACAAAAATACCGTTTTTTTCCTTAATTTTTTTATACTACACTTTGCAATACTATGCACATTTCACTGTCGCAGTTGTCGTCACCACTTATAACATATCGTGTTACATCGTAATGACTTTCCAATCACTATTTGTAATACACTAGCCATCACTAAGACCACCTCCACAACAATATGAATTATCACACAACCACCACTTAGGTTGAACAAAGTTTTGCTTGAGCGATTTTTAAATTATACTAAAATTAAACCATTTTCAAAGGTTTGAAAAAATTCAAAACCAAACCAAGTCGTTTAATTTTGTAAATCAAACCATTTTTTGTAGCTTGATTTGGTTTCAAATGGTGATTATAGTGACATAAATATAACATATTTTAAACTAATGAAAAAGTAAATATATTGGTTTAAAATTTCACTATAACACTTAAATTGAAACCTTCTAAATATAAATGTTAAAAAACTAATACATTTGTCTTAATAAAAGCTTAAAACAATGTTCAACCATAAAATTCAAGTTTAAAATTTCATTATTCTGATAAGGAATTTTTTTTTAAAATATTATTTTCCTAAAAGCCAATATGAGCCGATCAGCAAGTAATTTTGTTGAAGTATAAATTGATCTAATAAATAATATATCTTGGGTAAAAAGATAATTTTTTTTTTTTTTAGAAATTGTGTGAACTGCTCGATTTTATTTTAAACAATTTTTAGCTAATGAAAAATAAATCGATCCATTTCCGAATGGCTTGGTTCAATTTTGAAATGGTCAAAATCTAAACTATGTGGAACCAAATAAATAGTTTCAAAACTGCAATTTCGATTTACTTTGGCGAGATGACGATTTTTTTTAGTCACCCACCATCACTAATTATAAACTCACCGCCTGCCTTCGACATAAACTACTAATTAAAATTGAAAAAGTTACACCCTTAGTCGTTCATCTTCCACTACCATCGCTACAACTATTTCCACGTTCATCAAACTTTTTAGATGTGACCTAAAGCAAACTGGCTACAATCATGGCCTCTCCATAATTTTTGAAACAATCAAGGGCTAGGATATGGACACATGCCGCAATCTTATAAAAAACATTCCAACTCATAAAAAACGTATGTTAGCAGAATGCAACTTTAGCCAAATTTTGAGAACACATCACAGATCAAGGGTTCAAGTTTCAACAATCTCCACCTTGCTACCAGAAAGTTGGGACCAAAAATTGCAGTCAAGAGCAAACATCAGCAATTTAATCTTCATTTGCTCCATAAACCTGTTTATGTATTACAAAGTATCAATAGATAATAATTTCAAACAATTACGAAATTTGTTTGAATGTATTATTTTAGTTCTCATGTCTGAAGGGTTAAATTGAGTAGAAACCTTACCAATTTTTAGAATTCATTTTGATATAATATATCTAATAAAATGATTTCTAATGTCAATGTGTTTAGTCATATCATGAAACATGGGGGTTTTACTCAAATGTATAGTACTTTAGTTATCTGAGTACAAAGTTGTATTTTCATCAACAAGTTTACTCATCAATCTACTTAACCAAATACCTTTTACTAGCATCAGAAGCAGCAACGTAATCTGCTTCAGTTGAAGACAAAGCCACAACCTTTTGCAATTGAGATTTCCAACTTATTGCATTATCACGTTCAGTAAAAAAATAAGCTGAGCTAGACTTCCTATTGTCTCTATCTCCAACAAAGCCAGAATCAGTAAAACCCTTCAAAGTTATCCCACCTTTATTCATTTTAAACACAAGACCAAAATCTAAGGTTCCTTTCAATTATCCTAAAATCCATTTTAAAGCGTTCCATTGTTCTTCTCTAGGGTTACTCATGAACATACTAAGTATGCTAATACTATGAGCAAGGTCAAGTTTTGTACATACCATTCGATACATATATCCAATCACATTTGCATATGGGATCTTAGACATTGTAGCAAGTTCTTCATTAGTTGTAGGATAGAACTCAGATGAAAATTTAAAATGGTTTGAAAGACGTAAATTCAAGAACATCAAAATTCAAAGCACTTGTAGGGGTTCTATTTACAAGATAAGCAGCAGTTTTTACAATTTCACCCCAAAACAATTTAGGTGAACCAGAACTTAGAAGCATGCATCTTACCTTATTTAATAAAGTTCTATTCATTCTTTCTATTCTGCCATTTTGTTAAGGTGTATAAGCAACGGTTCTATGTCTTAATATGCCATGCTATTTAAAAAAATTATTGAATTCATAGTTGCAAAATTCCAAGCCATTCTCAGTTCTTAGAATTTTTACCTTATGATCAGTTTGATTTTTAATTTGTGTTTTCCAATTCTTGAAAACAAAAAGTTTCATCTTTTGCTTTTAATAAGAAAACCCAATTTTTTTTTAGAAAAATCATTAATGATCAAAAGATAATATCTAAAATCAGTCAAAGTAGACACAGAAGCACCCCATAGATCAGCATGCACATATTCAAGTATTTATTTGGATTTATGAATTCCAGGTAAGAAATGTAACTTAACTTGCTTGCCTATCACACATTGTTCACAAGAACCAATATCACCAAGATTTTGATTTCCAAAAACTCTTTTGTTTTGTAAAGACTTTAAACTTTTCTTGCCAATGTGGCCAAGTCTTTCATGTCATAGTTTTGCCAAAGTAAAATTTTCAGTTAAAATAGTTGTAGTCAAATCAAGTAAAGGTTTAACTTTCAAAAAATAGAGACCATGTCTCTTAGAAGTGCTAATAATCAAATCAGTGCCCCTAAGAATCTTAATATGTCATTTACCCAATCTTATGTCAAACTCCATGTCATCCAACATGCCTAGAGACACAAAATTCCTCTCTAACTCAGAAACATATCTAGTTCCTTTCAGAAATAGAACATTGCCATTTCCAAACAATAGTTTAACAATTCCTATTCCATTTACTTCACAGGTCATGCTATTTTCCATTATTACTTGCCCCTTGTAGTTTTTTCAAATTCAAGAAAGCAATTTTTATTTTGATACATATGGAAAGAACAGCCTGAATCAAGTATCCATTCATCACTTACCTTCTTTTCAATATTAACAAAGACTAACCCATCTTCAAACTTTTATTTATTGCAGACTAAGGCAGCATTCCCATCATCCAATTTCTTTTTTTTTTTATTCATTTTTCTTCTTATAATAGACTTAAATAAAATGACTAGTTTTCCACAATAATAAAATTTCTTGCCTTTTGCCTTATTTTTGGATTTATTCTTATCATTCCACTTATCATTATGGGGTTCTCGGAGACGGTGAATGAAAACTAGGTTCACTAAATCTTTTTCCCTTTGTTAACAGATTGTCCCGACTATCACTTTATTTTGATTCAGATTTAATATCAAGAGCCTTATTTCTTAATGCACTAATAACTTCACCAGTAGTGATTTCATCTCTACCACATTCTAGAGCAACCTTAATGTCTCAATATTTGTCACTAATGGAGTTTAACAGAACTACAACTAACTGATCTTTTGAAAGTTTTTCATCACAGTTCACTAAGTCTTGGGTTAAGGAAAAACATATTCAAGTTTTCATCCAAGTCAACCGAAAGGTTCATTTTAAAAGAAAAGAACTATTTTAACAAATAGCATTTATTTGGAATAGTCTTAGTCACATAAAGCTTAGTCCGCAGTTCAGAAATAAATTTTGTTTCACCAATAGCCCTTATCACATTACCAGACAAGTACAAGAAAAAAATACTCCAGATAACCTCTTCAAGTTCAGTTTTCTTTGCAGGAGGTAAGTCCTCATGCCAATTATCATCTAGAGCCATAACCAATCTCATTTTCATTAAACTTGCCTTCATTTTTTTGACTCCACATATTAAAATCACCTCTTCCGTAAACTTCAAATTTGGCAGAAGCCATTTATTTATGAAAGGTGATACACAAATTGGAGTTTTAAAAATTAATACAGCACATACAAGGATTCACAGACAAATTTCAGTTACAAATCACAATAGTACACATAGTAATACAAGATTTTTCAAGGTTCAATTACAGCCAAGGAACATACAGAGCAAACACAAATAAAGAACACAATATCAGAGATCGTAAGTCTATGTCTCAGAGATTTATCCACTAAGATCCTCCAGATATACACTCGTACTGGATTTATCTCAAATCTTCAAGACTGCTTTTGAGCATTTGGACAAAGAATAATCTCCAGGGGGTTTAGGTATATTGTAAATCAAGGGAAAAATCAAGATATCTTAATTTTTGAAAAATGCTTTACAAAAACTAAAAGATCTCATCTAACGAGTTTATAAAAACTTGATTTCTTTAAGATTTGTTTAACAGCAATTCCAAAAATTTTAGATATGCAACAGGTCTATCTATTTCTGTAAAGATCTAGGTATCTTGTTCTCAGTCCTTACTCTGATACTATTGAAGTCTCAAATAACATGATATTAAAACAAGATTCCAAAACACAATTGATCAGAAAGTAAAACTGGAGAAAATAAAAGATTGAACACAAGAAATTTATTTCGGCCTAAGCCTCGGAGGTTCGGCGACCACTTCTAACGCCTACATCCCCCGTTGAACATCCAATAAATTGGATATTTGCTCGGTTACGCTATATAGTCCAAAAATGGTAACAAAAGTTGCAGATCGTTCCTTCCAACATAAGAGAGAATTATAAAATACTTATCTCTTCAACAATAAACTACAGATCTACGAAGAATCACTCAAAAAATTTCAAACTGATAACCCAAGAATAATTAACCAAGAGGGGGGTGAATTGATTTTTAAAACTTTTTCAAAGAATTAATCTAAATTCAAGTAAACAAAGATTAAATAGATTAATTCAAATAATAAGCACAAATATAAAAGCGATAAGTAAAAGGGAGAGATGATGCAAATAATATAATTGTGTAGGTTCGATTCAAAGCAATGATTTACATCCTCCTCACCAAGCTCTCTGGCACGAGCAATGCCTTTTCACTATGTTGATTGACTTATGGTGCAATTCAACCCTTTACAACGCTTCCAGTGACTTACAAACAACGAGCATTGATTCTTATACAATGTTGAGTTTTACGGGACCTCAACACGACCCACTATTGAGTTTTCACAGGATCTCAATATGACCCACATAGTGACTTAACCCAAAGAGCACCGATCCTTCTACAATTTTGATCTTTAAGGGACTTCAACACAACCCATACTTTATCAAAGTGATTTTACAATGGAATACCTCTCTTGATAAATAATACAAATAAGTTAAGTACTAACACAGGCTAACACTTCAATGAATAGTAATAAATGATAGCTCAAGTGTTTGATAAAAAATTTGATGAATATAATAATAAAAAATCAGATTCAATCAATCAATCAATTAAAGTGTTTCAATGAGAAGAAGAAGAAGAAATAAATGCAATGTATGTTCAAAAATCTTCTTCAGATATATATCTCTTTACTGAATAATTGTGATAAATTAATTACTAAGAAAAAATGAGAAACGTTGATGAATATAATGATTTTACAATTTTGATTCAATCAATCAAAGATTTAAATATAAAGAAGTAGGAAAGTTTTTGCAAGGTAAGTACAAAAATATTCTTCAAAAATATATTTCTCTTTTAAAATTGATATAAATAATTTAAGCACAAAAATAATTGAAAAACTTAGATGAGAGAAATAATTCAAGAAGTTTGATTAAACAATCAAAGTTTTTATTATGAAAAAATAAATGAAATGAATATAAAAATGTAAACTCAAAGAAGTTTTTTCACAAATATATTTCACAAGAAAACTTCTTCTAGTTGTTTAATGAATGCAAAGTGAAGTTGTATTTATAGCAATCAAAACGCCCAAAATTCTGACCAGTTGGACGTCCGCCACCGAATCGGACGACTAAACTAACCGTTGTACGTCAGAAATCAGAACAGTTAAAAAATGATCGTTGGCAAACGGAACGTCCGTTGACTTTGACTTTTTTTTTTTGGCAAAATGTGGGCTTTTGAATGAGTAAGTAATATCAATAAATTGAAAAATAATTTTTTATGCAAGTATTTTTATTAAATAATCTTTTTGTGCATAAAACGATTTTTGAGATTTTATCACTCATTAGTAAATATCAAAGTATTAGTCACTTCATATTAGGAAGTCTAGTTTTTTATTTTACTTTTAGTCTTGATCTTTCTTTGATACCGTCTCTCATGCTCTTGATCTTACTTTTTCTCGACGTTTGTCTTTTAAGCTCTCGTGATTTGATTTGAATTCTTAACTTCCACTTTGATCTTCATTTCGAGTCTGATTTTTATGTTGATTTTGACAATATTTGATTGATTTTAATATTGAACTATCATCACCCAAAATCAATTGTTAGAAATAATATTAATCTTATTTATTATGATCAAAACATTATGGATGAAATCAACCATAGGTCAACAATTTTCCCCCTTTTGATTATGAAAACATATAAATGATTTCCCCCCTCCCCCCCTTTATATATTACAACCATATTATATTTTTAAATCAAAGAATGCATAATCATCTCACTCATTTCCTCCTTTTGGCATAAGCAAAAATGTATAGAATTTAAGATCGAAAGTCGACCACTAGGAAACAATAAAAGATTTCCCATTTTTAATACATTTCAAATATATCTTACTCAATTTCTTCTTTTAGCATAAACAAAATGATAGCACATATGAGAGGAAGAACATTGAATATAAGATCACAACTTTAAATCAACTATAAAAAATAGTAATATATCCCCCTCAATTAAGTACAAGATGCCAAAGACATATAAGTTTGAATAAGAGGATAATCATCACATTTATAATACAATAATAATCAAAGCATGAGCGATGTATAAGAGGATAATCATCACATTTATAGTAAAATAATAATCAAATCATCAGTGATGAAATGACAATCGTATAATCATTTGGGTAATATTTATATAAGTTCCAACCAATTATGCACATAGAATCATACGAGAACATTTGCTATGAATTCAATATAACCACCTATTTCAAATTTATCGATAATTCCCGAACCTCTTTAAATATATGAAAATCTATCAAGTGTTAAGAGGTTTAGTGAGAATATCAATCAATTGATTTTCCTTATTCACAAATTCTAATACAATATCCCACATTTGGGTTCTTTTAGAATACCATAGACGTAATATCTTAATGCCATTAAGATATCTAAAATTTGTTTTATGGTAGTAAAGCGTGATTCTTGAGTATTGTGTTGAAAATATAGCACATAATTGCACACTAAACATATCAAGTCTATTTGTGATTAAGTAGAGGAGATATTCGATCATACCTCGATATTTTGTTATGTTTATGGAAGTACTTTGATCATCTTTATCTAGTTTGATTGATGAGCTCATTGGAGTGTTCATGCTTTCAACTCATCCATTTCAAACTTATTAAATATGTCCATGACGTACTTTGTTTGACTCCATTATTTAGGTAGAGATTGATCACTTTATATTTTAGAAGATTCTTCATCATCTATATTTGCTTCTTCCTCATGTTGGTCTTCAACATCTTTAGGATCTTCCTTATTTTGATTTATTTCCTCAAAAGGAATCTCCAAACCTATATCATTATCAATACCTTTCTCTTGATCAAGATGATTAATTTCATCAAAAGTAACATGTATAGATTCTTTAAGGACTAGAGTTATCTTGTTAAAGACTCTATAAGTTGTTAGTCAATGACTAACGTAGAAAGATTCCAATATCGGATTTTGAATCAAATTTTTCCAATTTTTCTTTTATACTTAAAATAAAGCATTTACAACAAAAAACTTTGAAATAGCCGAATTTGGAATTCCATTTTTTCAAAACTCATAGGAGGTTTTTTTTTTCTTTCAATTAATCAAAACTCTATTTACAGTATAGCAAACAATGTTAATGGCTTTGAATAAAAATTAATATGGTAAACCATTTTCTTAGTTCGAGATATTTCTTACAATGTGCGATTCTTCCTTTCTGCTACACCATTTTATTGAGAAGTTCTAGTAGCCGAGAAATTATGTTCATAGCTATAAATTTTTGCCAAAATCATTAAATGTAATATTTTCAAATTCTCCTCCATGATCACTCCTAATAGTGTATCCCCGCCATTTTTTTAACCTTTTTACCAAAAGGTTCAAATACATTCAAAGCTTCATTTTTCAGGTTAAAGAATGAGACTCAAGTAAATCTAGAAAAATCATCAGTAATGACGAAAGTATAATGTTTACCATTTAAGCTTTTGATTCTAGATGATCCAAAATATTCATGTGGAGAAGTTAAAAATATTTTATTGTTGAAGAATGTTGCTTTAATTTTAAAAGAACTCTTTACTTGTTTTCTATGCATTACAAATGTTGTTTTTCTCAAATTTCAAATTTGACAAACCTTTAACAAAACAATTTCTATAAATTTTGAAAGTAGGTCTATACTAACTTGACCTAATCTTCAATAACATAACCAAGTATTATATTTTCAATTTGATAAATATTTTTTTTCCACATTTAGACTTAGTGTTTATGACATAAATATCCTTACTTCGGCTTCCTAGAAACATCACATTCTTTTGATATAGTATCCTTATTAAGGCACTTGAAAGAATCAAATTTGATATGATAACATTCATCTCACAATTGACTAAAACTAAGTAGATTATGTTTAAGGTTATATACTAAGGGAACATTATCAATAAAGAGAGATGAACAATTACCAATAATTTCAATGTCAATGATTTTTCCTTTATTATTATCTCCAAAAGTATCATGACCACCATCTTTATTTTGGAACTTGGCAATAAAGCTTGATTTTCGGTGACGTGCTTTGAACATTCACTATCCAAAGTCCTTTTCTCTTTATTTTCTTTGGTATCTACAAAAATAATTCAAGTTTTTGGTTTTTGGTACCCATACAACGTTGAGTCCTTGGTAGTTAGTATTAGCGGACTTTTGAATCCACTTGTAGTTGTCTTCAAAATGTAATCTCTTTTTAATAGAACAATAAAAAGCTATATGTCCAATTTTATTACAAAAATTACATGTGACATTTGAAACAGGAGAAGTAGAGACTTTAACAAAGAAAAATTTTCAAGAGATTTTTGTTTTAAAAATGGTTTTTATCCAATTCCCCCTTCATCAAAAACACATTTTGTCCACCAAGCATTAAATCAAAGTTTTTCTTTCTTTGATTACATTTGGGAACAATTTGAGTTAAATCTAATTTTTCTTTGTTTTTTTTTGTAAAGAGGAATTTTCTTTAATTAAAGAATCGTAATCGACTTTTGCTTTTCAAAATCATTTTGAATTTCCAAAAGTTTCTTTACTTCATTTTTCGATAAAGAATTCTTTTTTTTTTTTTAAGGATCACGATTTAAAGAAAGCTTTTAAAAAACTTCAAAATTTTTATCATAAGAGGTAGATAATTCATCATATGAACAATTTTCTTTTGCATTTACCTCATCAACAATAGTCATGAAGCACATGTTGACAATTTCCTCTTAACTTCCATCTTCTTCATGGTCATCATCATCACTCTCATCCCATTTTAATTGAAGTGCTTTCTTTTTTATTAATCTATTCTTCTCTTCGCCCTTTTCTTCTTCCTTTTAGAATCGACGATTGTTGCAAATTTTTTTTCATTTCTTAACTAGAAGAACTAGATTATCAAGTTCTTCATATTCATATTTTCGCTTGAAATGTCTTCATCAATTATGGATTTTAAAACAATTTGGCACATTTTCTCTTCTTCGCTTTTTATTGTTTCTCCTTTGTCTCGGTGCGATTTAGCTCATATGTCATCAATGTTCCATAGAGTTTTTCCAATAGATATGTGTTGATATCATTGATGTTTTCTGTCAACATTCTCAATGACTCCATTCTTTCGAGAGTGACCTAAGCACTTTACTCACAAGTTCACCGTTAGTGAATTTTCGATCAAAACCTTTGAGGCCATTAACAATATCGGTAAAACGAGTGATCATGTCAACAATCGGTTCACTCGCTTTCTTAAAGAAATTTTCAAAATCTTTAAATAAGTGGTTTATCTTAGTTTCTTTCACTTTGGTAGTTCCAACATGAATAATTTCTAACGCATGCCAAATATCATAAGCGAAATCACATGTACTAATATAATTAAATTCATTTCCATCAAAGCACAATATAGTATATTTTTTGCTGCGTTTAAAGATAATTTTTGTTTATCTAATTCATTAAATTTCTTTCTAGGTTTAGAATAATTTGATCCTATTTACCATCCTCTTTAATAACTTTTTAGGCACATAGGGACCAAATTCAATAACTTTCCAAATATTATAATCTATTGATTGAACAAATATCGTCATTCTAGCCTTCCAATAGTTATAATGAGTACCATAAAAGAAATGAGGATGATTTGTATAATGCGTCGCAAGATTTGGAAAAATTGTGGTTAGCCATTGCTCAAGATTGTAGAATCCTAGTTTCAAAATGAGCACCTTGCTCTGATACCAATTGATAGCCAAATAATAACTAACCAAGAGGGGTGAATTGATTTTTAAAACTTTTTCGAAGAATTAATCTAAATTCAAGCAAGTATAGATTAAATAGATTAACTCAAATAATAAGCACAAATATAAAAACGATAAGTAAAAGTGAGAGATGATACAAACAATATAATTGTGGATGTTCGATTCAAAGCAATGATCTACATCCTCCTTACCAAGCTCTCTGGTACGAGCAAAATTTTTTCACTATGTTGATTAACTTATGGTACAATCCAATCCTTTACAACGCTTCCGGTAACTTACAAATAAGGAGCATCGATCCTTTTACAATGTTAAGTTTTACGGGAGCTTAACACGACCTACTATTGAGCTTTCACGGGACCTCAATATGACCCACACGGTGACTTACAATAAGGAGCATCGATCCTTATACAATGTTGATCTTTAAGAGATTTCAGCACGATCCACACTTTATCAAAATGATCTTACAATGGAATACATCTCTTGATAAATAATACAAACAAGTTAAGTACTAAAAGAGTCTAACACTTCAATAAAAAGTAATAAATGATAGTTCAAGTATTAAATGAAAAACTTTGATGAATATAATAATAAAAAAATAGATTTATTCAATCAAAGTTTTTTAATGAGAAGATGAAGAAAAAATAAATACAATGTAAGTTCAAAAATCTTCTTAAAATATATCTCTCTTTAATGAATAATTGTGATAAATTAAGTAATAAGAGATAAATGAAAAACTTTGATGAATATGATAATTTTACAAGTTTGATTCAATCAATTAAAGTTTTCAATATGAAAAATTAGAAAAGTTTATGTAAGGTAAGTGCAAAAATCTTCTTCAAAAAAATATTTCTCTTTCAAGATTGATATAAATAATTTAAGCACAAAGAGAAATGAAAATCTTTGATGAGAGAAATAATTCAAGAAGTTTGATTCAACAATCAAAGTTTTTGTTATGAATAAATAAATGAAATGAATGTAAAAATGTAAGCTCAAAGAAGGTTTTCACAAATATATTTCACAAGAAAACTTTCTATTAGTTGTTTAATGAATGCAAAATGAAATGGTATTTATAGCAGTCAAACATCCAAAATTTTGACCAATTGGACGTCCGTCACTGAACTGGACGACTAAACTAGCCATTGTGTGTTATAAATCAGAATGGTTAAAAAAATGACCATTGGCGAACCGGACGTCCGATTGACTTTGGCTTTTTTATTAATATTTTTTTTGTGGGATTTTGAACGAGTAAGTAATATCAAGTTGAAATTGAAAAATAATTTTTTCTGTAAGTATTTTTATGAAATAATCTTTTTGTTCATAAAACGATTTTTGAGCTTTTATCATTCATAACTAAATATCAAAGTATTAGTATTTTTATATAAATAATAGTTTTTTTTTATCTTGTTTCGAAGTTTGCCTCTTAGAATTTTTGTCTTAATCTTTCTTTGATGTCGTCTCTCATGCTTTTGATCTTGTCTTTTCTTGACATTTGTCTTTTAAGCTTTCGTCTCGAATAATTAGATTTGAATGCTTAACTTCCACTTTGATCTTCATTTCGAGTCCGATTTATATGTTGATTTTGGTAATGCTTGATTGATTTTAATATTGAACTATCATCACTCAAAATTAATTGTAAGAAACAATATTAATCTTGTTTGTTATGATCAAAACATTAAGGATGAAATCAACCATAAGTCAACACAGCCCGCCTTTTGAAAATTACAAATATAAGAACCCTTTATTCTTACAGTAATCACTCAGAAATATACCGATTTCAAAGGCTAAAAGTACACTGATCTCAGTTTCATATGATTTTTCAGGAGAGCAGAAAAACACAGATCAAAACCCTAACGTGAAAAGAAAAAGGAAGAAACCTTCTCTCAGAAAACCCTACAATCAGAAGATGAATCAGTACCAAATGAAATGGAACTGTGCGCGTGTATATCTCTCCAACAATAAAGCCAAAGATCAAGTGCCAAAATATGGACACGTGCCGCAATAGTATAAAAAGCATTCTAAGTAATAAAAACGAGTTTCAATTGAATGCAACTTTGGCCAAATTTCGGAAGCATATCAAAGATCAAGGGTTCGAGCCTCAACACCACCCTCCACCACACCTAATAGTTACCTACTTTTCCCACTTTCAGGAACAATACTGGTATAATGGAAACTTTTCCGTCCATTTTGAATTCTCCGAATTTAGTCCATAAGAATATGCCTCTTGCATCTCTGAATGGTGAAGCAAATAGAGAAAAGTGGAAAATACTGAATGGAAGTAAAAATACGGGTGCGCCAAGCGCTTTGGAAAGATGTCAAACAATGTTGTAGTGGTGAAGAGAGACAGAAAAAAGAAGACAAGTGCTAAGGCTACTGATGCAGCCATATGCTTACCGTTACTGTTATAACCCATGTCATTTTAGTAAAAAAGTCAAGTTTGAATTGTCAAAGTCAAGGTCAAATAGGAATTAATTGGAATAAATCAATTGTTTGGGACTTAAATTATAATTGAAGATATTTGAGAATTAAGATGGATTAAAATTCATAGTTGGAGACTTACTTGTATA
>CAIGRN010003912.1:0-14305 GCA_903798345.1 Fraxinus anomala | reverse complement strand
CCTATAATCTTCCGCTGCATCAGTATTGAATTCGAAATATATAACACAAGAGATATTTTGATGTAATTATGCTAAATTATTCTAAAATAAATGTAAAACTAGTGTTTATATCAATGAATGGATGATTGTATTGAATTTAAAGTCCGACTATTGTTATCTATTTTAATTCTTGATTTGTAATTTAGTCTTATTCACGTGTTCTTAACAATAGATAAAGCTAAGGTATTTAACTTTCTTTTCTAAGATAAATTAATTCTATTCTAATAACGATTCAATTCTATTTCTAGTACGAATTAAAATGTATTAAATTTTAGTTTATCTATATAGTTTTAGATTATTCCTAACATCTATTATACATATATTAATTTTGATGTGTTTTAAATTTATTGTGAGTCTCCCAACACTACAACAAACAACTATTTATAATTGTTAACTACGCAATTTAATATTGCAACGAATATGCAAAAGTAAACAATAGGGTTCATATCCAATACAAAAATGGATCTAGTTTAGCATGATTTCATATAAATTACAAGAAGAATAATGGAAAGACATAACTTGGATCATGAAATAGTACAAAAGATGTTGATCTTCAATTTCAAGATTGAATTCTTTAAAATTTTGATGTAATTGGCCTTTAATTCTTACTATGGTTTGATCTACTCTTACAAAAGTGATGAACTGGTCTTTTATTCTTGATGAATTTGACGATTAGAACTTGTAATTAGAATCTAGAGAGAGTTCATAATGGCAGCCATTGTTTAGTATTTATAGGAATTAGAAATTTTGTAAAAATCACGTCCAAATAGTTTTCAAGAAGAATTTAGATTAAATAAGGAAATTGCACATTATGCCCCTAGTTATACTTGTGCGCAAGATCACCAGCTAAGACCCTTAAATGATCGCTCAATGATAAAGAAGGTAAGGGTGCTCCCATGCTGGCCAATGATTTACAACCGTGCGATTGAATTGTTTAGCTCTCGAGTCTGTTTTTCCCAAGTCGGCATGGTCTTCTTCGCAGTTGCACCGACCAATGTTTTCGTTCCTGAGAGATCATCAGTATTTTTGTCATAACGTTTTCTCTTGATATTCGATTGATAGGATTCAAATTGTGTTGGAAGATAACTCAAAGGAATAAATTCTTTCGGAGTAGCATTCTTCAAATTCGAACGTTCGCTATCCAAAAAATGAATTTGGAGTATAACTAGTTCGGGTGGAAATTTATTTTGTTTCAATTTTTCACTCATTTGACTTCTAATTACATCCAATTAATCTCATATAATCTTCAATCATCATCATCTTGTGGTCCAAATCAACTATTGAATAATTACACTTTGGTCCTCGAACTTTAAGTTTCCTCTATTTTTCCCCATTTTTTGCTCATTTCTTTCAATTTAACCAATTCACCTCGAGTTTTACCTAATAAACAAAATTGACACAAAATTAAGTTATAATTCATCCAAATCAACAATAAATACTCTACTTTAATAGTTTAGATAAGTCTACAAAATATACTTATGAGACATCACTCCGATCGAGATTGGAAATTTGAAAGAGCTTCCATACATTAGTTTCTAGAACAACCTTCTCAATGCCCAAGTGCCATGTCAAATTGGAAAGCTTCAATATGTGAACCACTTGACCTCGAATCATTATTCATCGATCTAGGCAAGCTTAAATATTTGAATTTTTCTACCAATTTCATTAAACCATTAACAAAAATAAAAAATTACAAAAAAAAGAGAACATGTTTAAGAAATTAATATGATGTTAATGAAAGCTTCAGTATGATGTTTCCTAGCGAATTAATTGATGCGTTAGCATCAAACTTTTACGAGTGCCAACCAATTATCACTGCATGTCCCAACTATTTTATCACTTTAAACTAAATATACAATTAGACCTTTCACTTTAATTTTTTCTTTCTTTCTTTATTTGTTCGCATGTCCTTTTTTTCTGGTAGGGAAACCTGAAACAAGAATCTAACCCTTGCAGATATTTTCAGTCTGGTTCCAAGCCCGATTTCACTTGCACATTTGAGGCACTAATTTTGGACAACCAGACATGTAAGGGAAAAATGTTAGAGGAAGATGAAAAAAATACACAACAACATATACGGTTTGTGACAAAACTTTTGATAAAAGTCATGAAATGAATGATTGAAAAATCTGGAAAAAATGTGAGTTCTACGAAATATAAGTTAAAATTGAAGTTTGACTAACTAAAAAGTTGATAAAATCAATTCTTGACGCCAATACAAGACTTTTGTTAACTTATGACATACATAAATTGGAAACATTATAAGTTTCTTATAACTTTTAGTCAAATTTATACTTAATTTTAACCATACTACTACAATCAATACTCACTTATATCTACATGTTTCGCAAAACCTACTACTACTACTCCTCATCATAAGAAAATTATATTGAAACTCCAACACATTCATAGGCTTAGAAGAGAGTACGAACATATTTTATGGAATTGTTCGAAACTATAAAGAAATTAAAGGCACATACAATTTTCAAACTAGGAATTACAAATGACAGCATTTATAAGGTTATATAAATGACTATGAAAATAGAAATAATAAAGCTCTGATAGTTTAGCATCAGTTTAAGTGACAATGGATCGACGATGGTGAGCAACTGGGAAGGAATTACGAGACAAAACTCTTATTTATTTGTTCATACACTTGCTTTTCTGACCAATAAAAGTGAAAAATGTAACTTTTAATTGATATTTCATAAACGTCCAATAATTGGAGTGACTATGCCTACCTTTTAAAGCAGCTTTCGGCCATGTTACACGTGAAAGTGTTCTTCCATGCTATTTCATTCTCCTTTCCGTTGCACTTTCTTTTTGTTAAAAAGCTTAAGGTATGTAAGTAATCTCTGGATGGCATCTTCCAATTTCTATCAAAGTTTCATAAACTATTCTTTACTGCTAAGTTATAGCCAGTGATACAAACGAACAATCAAGCGAAGAAAACTCACTCGAAGTAAAAAAAAATTAAGCCCATGTTCGGTACGATAAGTCAAAATCTACAATAAATTTTAACCACGTATTTTATGAGAACTCACATTTCATCAACTTTTATCAAAATTTACTAAAAATCTGATTTTAATTCCTACCAAATGAGGGCTAAGCCCCAATTTGACAACCATTGTCGAAAAATAATGTTTTGAATAGTGATTTTTAGAAGAACATGTGATTAAAAAGTAGGAAAAAATTTTGGAGTTTACGTGCAGAAAATTTTATTGTGTGAATGTGTAGTTGAAAATGAATATGTAAAAAAAGTAGTTTGAAAATAATGGTTGTCAAACGGGGGCTAAGTTTAGGTTTGCTTTTTAGACATTGCCATGCACCGACGGCAAATGTTCTTTTCAGATCCTACTTTCGTTGTCTATATATAAACCTTGGGCAGAGGCTCCACTATTCAGAAATCTCCTCTGCTCATATTTTATCCTTTGTTGAGTAATCAAAATGAAGAATAATAGTGCTGCTCTTTTTCTGAAGCATATCATTTCTGTGATAGGTTCTACAGCAAAATCCAAATCAATGTCTCTAAGAAACAAAACTAATGCTATGAAAGATCGATTCACCGTATACTCATTGATGAAGAACAGAAAGCTTTCATTGGCTGCAATCCGCCACAAGATTCATGCGTTACTTGGGAACGACAGCCATGGTGAAGAAGACGAAAACAATAAGGCAATTGTACTATACAATGCCAAAACTAGTGAGTTACCTTCTACTTCAGGTCAAATTTACCTTACTGAATATGAGTATGATCATGAAGAAAAAGATGATGACGATAAGTATCCCGACTTTAGGCACTCACTTTTCGATGAGGATGATCTGGATTTAGGTGATCCAAATGCGTCTGCCATTGATTTGGTGAAGAATTCCAAGGAGGATTCAGAGAACTTCAACCTTGAAGATGAGATTGATCAAGTAGCAGATTTGTTCATATTGAAGTTTCGTAAAAAGATGCGATTGCAGAAGCTGGAGTCTTTTAAGAGGTATCAAGAAATGCTAGAGAGAGGCACTTAGTAGTTCTTCATTGGGGCCAAGCAGTCTGTTGTTTAATTCTTGATGTGTGAATAAGATCAGTAATAACTGGGTTGAACCATGCATGGAGCCAGAGTCCGTAACATTCATCATCATCTTCATATTTAGCCTCCGTTTTGTTTTGTGGGGATTAAAATAAGAGTTTTAATACATTTTGATAAAAATTTATAAAATGTGCGTTTAAAATTAATTATTGACTTTGTTTTAATTATAAAATTAAAATTAAAATCTTTACAAAGAAGGGGGCTTAATTATAGTATAATCTTGTATACTGCACAGGTGGCATGATATGAACGTTAAACGGTTCAAAGAAGTAAAATTTTGTTCTTTGTAAGTTGACTTTCCCTCACATCACGTATTGTCTGGTTAATCTTGTGTTATATGTCATTGATTTGGTGTTTGAGCACTGATGAGTGCAATTCACGTACTAGACTAAATTGAGTTTGAGTCTATGACACTTTAATCTTTCGTAAGAAATCGAATTTCTTGTAGGAAAAATATATTTTAGTAGTTATAAAAAAGCATCAGGAATATAAGTGGCGTGATATATATTGATTTTTTTTTTTTTTTATGTACAAGTAATTTCATATTCCATTTTCATAATTGTTTTCAATCAAAATAATTGAATTGGACCGAATTGGAACCAAATTGGTTTGGTTTCAATTCTGTTCCACAGTTAGATATGGAATTGATGATTATATTTTTAAAATTTTCATTGATACCCTATTCGGTCGAATTCGCTTCAGAATTGTCTATTTAAGAGGAGACAAAATGTGTATCTTATCGATATTTGGTCTTATTTCCCACATCAATCATGGTACACGAATATCTAGGTAGACATAAAACTTAACATAACGCCACGTGTCATTTTATAATTGGACAATTTAAAATACTCTCAATTTTCTATCATATCATTTACTACCACATGCAATTATATTAAGTTTTCTTCAAATCCTTTGGCAAAAGTAGCTTTATCTTCATTACAAAATTTACTGTGCAAAAAATTGAAGGTTCTTAAAAAATAACTTTTTAAAGGCCATCAAACAAGGACTTAATTTCAATTATGACAACTTTGTCCAACTTTATTGACAAAAATTAATGATACGACATTCAATAAATAATGATCATGATGCATTACTTTCACAGGGGCCTGTAAAGTAATGTCCTGTAAATAGAGTATTACTCAAAATTTTCAAGCTTTTTATAGGGTGCAGCCAACATTTTTCATTGGGATTGGCTAAAAAAAATGACCGGCTTCATTTAGTGAGTACTACTTCATCAATTATCGTAAGTCTGAGTAGCATAATTAGATGGAGTTACTTAATTAAACAAAATTTAATTATAATTACTTGATTTATATTAGAATAAAGTATAACTATCATGAAAATAATTTAATCGTTTAAAAAAAGTTAGTGAAAATTACAGGGAGGTAGGTTTTTAAGATCTAACTTCAAAAATCAAGTTTATGGTTTATTTATACAAAAATAGGTGATAATTCCACATTTTACTATTAATAACATATTACAAAATTAAATTAATCTATATACCCACCATACCTCCATTCACCCCCATCACATTTCACACTCAATTCCTAATCATTTTTCACCCCTCTCTCTCTCTCTCTCTCTCTCTCTCTTCATCAAAGGAGTCACGATCAACTCGTCGCTCTGAGAATAGCGAACCACTACGAAAACCAACAACCATATCGCAATTGAAAATGCAACTTGTTAACCTCAAAAAATGCGTCAACAAAATCTCTTCCGTCTCCCATCCACGTAGACATCACCTGCACACTGGAATGTCTCGTTAGGAAGCAAAGACCATCAGATGAAAAAAAGGTCCAGCAACCGTTTGTACTCTAGCAGTCAAGTGAACGGCCGGACGAAAGAAAAAGAGAGTACAAGAGAGGGAGATGAAATTTGGATAGAGTTAGAAATCATAGCATATTGTGAATTAAACTTACATATATGTGGAAAAATGTTAATGGGCCAGTGGTTAATGGGCCGAGCTCAAGATGCAATTGTTTAATTAAATAGCCCAATTAATTAAATAGTCGATACCACATCGACACTATGGGACCACCTCCATCTGAGCATGCCACGTAATTTATGTATATAACAATAGTCCCCCAAATCTGAGTCGTACATTCATGTACGGGTCGCGGACTTCGAAATATAAGCAGTCAAATAGGTGACGTCTTTTAGATTACCTCATAAATATGAGTTGCTCCAATAAGCAAGGACTTGCAAATTGCCTCAAAAATATGCATCGATCTCAAATAGGCGAGGATTTACGAATTGCCTCGAGAATATAAACTGCTCCAATAAGTGAAGACTTACGAACTGCCTTATAAAATATATATGCGAGCCTGAATAAGCGATGACTTACGAATTGCCTCGAAAAATAGATGCTACATATAATTTGTCGAAATTTCGACAGCATCCCCTCTGTAATATAGATTAAACCAACCTGTAATACAACATAATATCTCCGCTGCACATATTTAAAATGAACCGGGATCCATTTGTCCCTCAAATTACTCATGATGATAAAGTGAATAATGATATATCACATTTTTCCAAGATATAATATGCAGAAAGCCTATCATGTATCATAATAGGTCATATGCTTGCCACGTAATCTAATAGTTGTGCTATAGTGAAGCAACATGTTGATAATATAGATAACATGACATACATACATATGGCAGTAGTGAAAATAGTGTCATGACATGCTAGCAATGATGTCGCATACGTACTTGGTAGCAATAATATAATGCATACACTAGCAATAATAATGTAATGATACAAAGATACTAGTATCACAATAGTCCCTCAAGTCTGAGTCGAATATTAATATGCTGATCGGACTTGGAATATAAGCCATTGTGATGAAGTTGATGTAGAAACAAGACTAAATATATAAGCAGCCGTAATAAGTTGATGCAGAAGTTATGCATTGGACATAGATAGCAGAGGCGATGCACTGAATGTGAGTAACAGAGATGATGCTCTGAACGTGTAAGTAGCAGAGGCGATGCTCTTGACATAAGTAGCAGAGGCAATGATCTGAATGTGAGTAGCAGAGGCGATGCTCTGGACATAAGTAGCTATAATAAGCTGACATCCTTACATGAGGTTGGCGCGTCCATGTTAAGGTCTTCATCCATCGTGTTTCATCCAGCCATGGAAGGCTTCATCTTCGTAGGTATTAAGGTGGGCCCACCATTTTCCTTAAGAAGCAGTAAATAATATAAAATCTTTGAAAATTAGTAGATGTAACATAGTTGAAGGAGAAACAATGCTCTGAAAGATAGGCAGCTGTAATACAATTGATGCTCAAGTGCTGAGGCATGATGAGCTTTTTGAAAATAAATGCAGCTGTAATATAACATCTCATAAGGTAGGCATCTTGCAGAGCGACGAATGAATTTTGAGCCAGCGGTTCATCTTGAACTTTTAATATCTTATATGCTAGCCTCGAATAGAAGATGTCTTATAACTCAGCTCAACGATAGTGAAAGACGAGAAATAAACATCTCGCGAAACGATGAATAAACATCCCGCGAATAGCTTTCGAACTATCGGAGTCTTATAAACTGTCCTCGGATAGACGATGTCTTATAGCTAGTCTCGATGATAGTGAGAGGCGATGAATAAACAAATTGCGAAGCCAAGAATAATCATCTGACGAGGCGTGTAATAAACATCCCGCAAATAGCTCTCAAACTATTGGGGTCTTATAAACGACCTCTAATAGACGATGTCTTATAACTTGGCTCAACGATAGTGAGATGAGAGGAATAAACATCTCACGAGGCTAAAAATAATCATCTGGTGAGGTGGAGAATAGACATCTCGTAAATAGCTCTTGAACTATCGGAGTTTTATAAGCGGCCTCTAATAGACGAGATTTTACAACTTGGCTCGACGATAATGAGAAGCGAAGAATAAACATCTCGCCAAGCCAGAAATAATCATCTAGCGAGGTGAGAAATAGATATCCCGTGAATAGTTCTCGAACTATCAGAGTTTTATAAGTGGCCCCTGATAGACAAGGTCTTACAACTTGGCTCGACGATAGTGAGAGACGAGGAATAAACATCTCGCGAGGCCAAAAATAATCATCTGGTGAGGTGAGAAATAGACATCTCGTGAATAGCTTTTGAACTATCAGAGTCATAAGCAGCCTTTGATAGACGAGGTCTTACAATTTGGCTCGACGATAGTGAGAGGCAATGAATAAACATCTCGCGAGGCCAGAAATATTCATTTGGTGAGGCGGAGAATATACATCCCGCAAATAGCTCTCGAACTATCGGAGTCTTATAAGCGGCTTCTAATAGACGAGGTCTTAAAACTTGGTACGACGATAGTGAGAGGCGAGGAATAAACATCTCATGAAATCAGGAATAATCATCTGGCGAGGCGGAGAATAGACATCCCGCGAGTAGCTCTCGAATTATCGAAATCTTATAAGCGGCCTCTGATAGACGATATCTTACAACTTAGCACAACGATAGTGAAAGACGATGAATAAACATCTCGCAAGACCAAAAATAATCATTTGGCAAGGTAGGGAATAGACATCTTGCGAATAGCTCTTGAACTATCGAAGTCTTATAAACGACATCTGATAGATGAGATCTTACAACTTGGCTCGAAGATAGTGAGAGGCAATGAATAAGCATCTCGCGAAGTAAGGAATAAGCATCGACGAGGTGGGAAATAGATATCCCACGAATAGCTCTCTAACTATCGGAGTTTTATAAACAGCCTCTGATAGACGAGGTATTACAACTGGGCTTGACGATGGTGAGAAGCGATGAATAAACATCTCGCGAGGCTAGAAATAAACATCTGGCAATTTGCCTCCTCCTTCTTCAAGAAATAAGGATTCCAAGATACCATGTCTTCCTTTATTCAAGGAATGAGGACTCAAAAAATATCGCATCTTTCTTTATTCAAGGGACGAAAACTCCAACATGCAGTCTCTTCCTTTATTCAAGAACCGAAGACTCCAAAAGATGCTGCCTTTGATAATAAAAAAATCAACGACCTATGGCTCCCTTTCAATAATAAGAAGACTACAAGCTAGGACTCACCTTTAAACATTGAGATACAGCATTTGGTAGAGTAGTTGGTTGTGCATATTGGGCAACTTTCAACATAATTCGTAAACTTCAACACCTAAACTTTTAATCTCAAGTAAAGCAATTTGCAACATTTCACAGCATGATTTTATGGTTTTTACCTCACAAATAATATTAGCAATCTCTTAACAAATAACGACTCCATGAACCAGCAGCAAGAATATGACAAACCTCAACAACCCATTACATGATTCACCAGCAAGTGAACCAACATTTATCTTACTTCGAAAGAAAGCAATGATGGAAATTAAAAATTGGAATCATATTATCACAGCATGGCAGATGCATTGTTCTACCAAAATCAGTTGTATTTAAGTGTAGAATTCTAGGAAAAACAGGGTGTGCTCTGCCAACTTGTTGTATTCAATCAAATATTACCTCCAATTTTGAGCAGACATTTTATCGAATGTTTGGCATACAACGTCATGATTCTAAGATTAATTTGAGAGATTGTACCTTCTTGGTTGTACATTGCCAAAGCACAATATCAATTATCACACTATATAAAACTTGATGTAGTATCTCAATTCGGCCTTGATTGATATGGCTGAAGACATGTCAATTTATTTTTGCTGAAAAATTTTGTTATAGAGCTTCCAAGAAATCCTGCCATTGCCCCTTTTTTCATTGCCTTCCATCGTGGTTATTATAAATGAACTCAAGAAATAAAATAAGGGCCCAAGAAGAAGAAATGCTGGCCCATTAAAGAAACTAAAGATCAAAGATTTTTAAAGGAAAGTGGACCTCTTGGCCTAAGGAAAGTAAAATTAATTAGCCCAAGTTAATGCAATTGAAAAGGGCAAAACCAAGAAGGGAAAAATTCATAAATAAGAGTTTAAGTTTCACCCATTTTAAAACTAAGAATAAATGTTTCAAATTTCAAAAATCATATACTAATTAAAATTTATTTATGATCTAATTAATCAATTATACATTTACTTAATTAAATATATTAAGGTCACAAATTTATATAATTTGATCACAAGTTAACGATTTAGTTAGTCACATATTATTTTTCGGTCACATACCAAAAATTTTATGTCACAAATTATTTTACAATCACAATTCATAAATTTTATAGGTTACAATTTGTTCATTAGTTACAAATCAAAATTTATACGTCACAATTTATTTATCGGTCACAAATCACAAATATTATAAGTCACAACATAGTAAACGGTCACAAATTATCACATTTTTTGTCACAAATTTAAAATTTTTTAGGTCACACATTATTTCTTGGTCACAGTTTATCTTTTTCATTGGTCACATATTGCTTATTGGTCACAAATTAACCAATTTAATGGTCACAATCAACCAAAGAATTTGTGACAACAACCAACATTTGTGACCACCATCACACCACTCCATCCAGCAGCACCATCGCCACCTTCGTTGCCAGAACCACACCACCTGTCGACCACAATTTTCAACTACAAAACTATCACTGTCACCGCTAGACCCATCACCACTAAATCCAAGAAAAATCATCGCAACCGTCGGATCCACCAACAACACCGACAACAAAAACCACAGCCTTTACCAAATCAAAACCACCACAGCCGTCACCCAAACACCACCAACAAATTAGATCCAAAATCGCTAGCATCCTACACCATTTCCAACATCACACTTCACCACCACCACCACCACATCCCATCCCACCACTATTGTCACCACGACCACCACCTCCTCCCCAGACCGCCAACTCCACTATCGCAGCCAACATTACAACCACCACTACCCAAAGACCACCAAAAAATCAGATCACAAGCCAGTCGCACAACGACCACCACTAACTCACCAGAAGACCACATCACAACCACCGTCGCCACCGTAGCCAACATCACAACCAAGCAGGACTTCACAGCAATCTGGATGCTGCGCCACGACCGCCACATCAACACCACCATCACCACCGTAACGAACATCACAACCATCGCAAACTGGACGGAGTGGCCCCCGCGCTCATCACCTCTTCGATCCCAACTCCTAATATATTCCTCCAATCTACCATACTTGTCTCTCCCTCACAAACCACAAGTCCAGCCGCCGACGATCCCTTCAAATGCCGACATTTCTCTCTGCAGCATAAGCAATCGTACACCACACGTCGCGAGCGAGACTATGATGAAGATGTCGTGTTACTAACAGTATCGCTGCCATGCTGTACCTACGGCTATAGGTAAGAGATAGAGAGATGTGAGAAAAGAGAGAATAGTGAGGTTTAGAGAGAGAGAAAGAAAGGAGAGATGTAATTAGGGTTTGAAATTGAATTGTGTAGGATATATTATTAATTAATTTTATAAAATTATTATTAATATTAAAATTTTGAATAAATATCTGATTTTTGTATAAATAAACTTAAAGTCTGATTTTTGAATTGTGATCTCTAAAATTCTTGTTCAATGTAATTTCCACAACCAAGAATCCCAAATCTGTCAATCGGGAAAAGACCATGAACCACTTAAATTCTAAAATTTTAAAGTTTCAAAACAGCCCACATAAAGCATATAACATGCAAAATTAATTACCTTTCTTGGCCGTTTTGAGGTGGTTATCTTGCGCACAGAGTTTGCAACAAGCTGAAATGAGCAACAATTTCTCTTCTGAACATGCCAACATCAACATCATGTACCCATCAAATTTAATGTGACAGAAGTTGGACAATAGTTAAGCCATGGACTGGCGATCTTTGTGGTGTTGCGGGGTGCCGCTCGCTAGTGTCGACAATTGCCTCAATAGCCTTCGTCAGAGGTCGCAAAATATTTGTTGATTAGTGTAGCCATGAAAAGAGAGAAAATTTTGGCATTTCTTTTACATAAAGCATTTCTCAACAGAAACGGCCAAAGGCTAATGTCAATTGTGACCCAGCAGTGGTAGTCTACGGCGGCCATGATCAGAGACTAGTGTCGCCATTGGTTGCTTGATTTCCCATGCATGCCAAGAACTTGCCAAAGTCTCTATAGAATGATGTTGAATCCTTCTAACATGATTGCTGAAAATTCTTTAGTTGTTAATGACTTTCTCTTTCCTTAGCTTATATTTCTTGTAATTATTTTGGACTTGAAAATTGTTTCATATGGTAATGGATTTCTTGAGTAGAGCCTCCATTTTGTTTTATTCATATGAGTAATGGCCTATGTACAGGGCATTACTTCACAGGGGCCTGAGGGGGTGGACCACTGTAAGGTCCCTGTGAAAGTAATGCCCTGTACAGTTGGCCATTTTCTAGTACAGATGAGCATTTTATTTTTCTTCATAACCATTTCGGTGGATTTTTCCTTCAAGAACGAGAAACTCCACCCAAAATTGTATTTATTACCAAGCTATTTCTTCCATTCCTATAGCTATATTGTGTAGCCGAAAATAACCATTTTTCATCGTAAATTTTTCAACATGGGTTTCTTCAACCCTTTGCCGAAAAATTCCTTTATTCAAGGATTTTCCGATACTTCAGGTAGCCTTCTTCTTTTGTATTTTGGAGGCTGTCCTAACTTTTTAGGTAGAGAACTGCCCGAAACAAACTATATTTTTCGGGGAGTTTTTGGTATGTGGTAGAACATGGTTAATGTAGGTCACAAATCACTTATTTATATTCACAGGTCATGAGTCATATTATGTAGGTCATAGATCATTGTCAACAAGTCACAAATCAAAACTAACTAGTTACAGATCAGATATCACATGTCTTTGTGCACTGATAATAAGTTACAATTCAAGTTCATAGGTCAGGGTAACAGATTACATGTCACATATGATATTGCATATATAAACGATCAATGTACACAGGTCACAATTCCAAAAGAATTGGTCATAAGTCATTAGATCAATAAAACAGGTCACATGTCATAGTGTATAGGTCACAGATTATAGATCCAAGATAAACTGGTCACGAGCCATTAGATCAATATCACATGTAACAGTTTACAGGTCATAAGTTACATATAACATTTCACATGTCTCATGCCACAGGTAACAATGGATCTTTTCAATTTTTTGTCACAGTAACTCACAATTTACAGGCCAATGAATCTTTTCAATATCACGGTTTATAGGCCAATGGAGTTTTTCAATTTCTGTAACAACAACTCACGATTGGAGCTGAAACACTGTTTCGTAAGTTTAAAAAATCTGAAGATCCAACAATAATACAATGTTATCCGCTACTAACTGTGACTTCAAAACCCTTTAGATATTCTTCCAAATGATCAACATTCTCAATTCACTACTCCTATTATAACCTCAGTTTATGATCGTTGCCTTAAAAAATTCTAATCACATTGCGACAACTTCCAATTTGTGATCTCAATCATTTGGTGGTGGAATATCGAAGTTATTTGCTTCGAAGAGTTCTATATAGATTCTCTCTTTGTTCGATCGCACTATTAAAATGGAGAGTCTTGTTTGAAATGGAAACATATGTAACTGAATGCTTGATTTTAGGAATTGGAATCTAATTTAATATTTATAGATTAAAAATTTATTAGATTTAAAGGTAATAAGACATTCTAGTAGTCAACATAGGTCAACAACTTTTGTGGTTAAAAATAATATTGAAATTAAAAGAGGAAAATTAAGAATTGTTATAAATTTAAAAAGACTAAACAATAATACTATTAAAGATAGATATAAGATATCAGGAAAAAAATATGTTAATAAAATAAAACATAGTAAAATATTTTCAAATTTTTGTTATAAATCTGGATTTTAGCAAATAAAGATAGCAAAAAACTATTCCTTGGATAGTTTTTACTACACCACAATGTGATTTTGAGTGATTAGTCATGCCCTTTGAATTAAAGAATGTACCATATATTTTCAAATAAAGGTGGATTATATTTTTAATTCTTTTCCATTTGTTTGGGTATATATAGATGATATTTTAGTGCATGGTAAAAACCAAATAGAACATACGAAACATTTAGGGATTGTTCTAAATAAATTTATAGAAAATGGCTTAATTATAAGTAAAAAGAAAAAGGAAATAAATAAACAAAAAATTGAATTTTTAGGAATAATCTTAGGAGAAGGAAAGATTCAACTACAACCTCACATAGTGCAGAAAATTTTAAAGTT
>CAIGRN010003907.1:0-15603 GCA_903798345.1 Fraxinus anomala | reverse complement strand
AAAAAAAAAAAAAAAAAAAAATCCTTCGATGCATATCTCACTTTGGAAGCCATTATATCACTGTGCTGCTCTAATCCTTGACAAAAAGAGCAGAAGAAAATATGATTCTGATCATTCAACCGAAGAAATCAAGAGAAACCCTTTAATTCTGAGGAAATTACGAGAGCATAAGTTGATGGAGGCTCTCGAGGAAGCATCTGAAGATGGATTGCTTGTTAAATCTCAGAACATGGCTTCTGATTCCATGGTCAATCAAGATGAAGTTTTGGGCCGATCACGGTCACTTGCTCGGCTAAATGCACAGGCAGATTTCCTTAGAGCCACTGCCATTGCAGCAGAGCGCACATTCGGTTCTGGGGACTCCATTCCCGAGCTTGTTGAAGCGTTCTCGAAGTTCCTCATGATGTATCCGAAGTTTCAGTTGTCAGAGAGGATTGATCAGCTGAGGGCAGATGAGTACTCACATCTCTCTGGTGCCAATTCAAAGGTATGTCTTGACTACTGTGGATTTGGATTGTTTTCATTGCTACAAAGTGTTCATTACTGGGAATCATCTACGTTTAGCTTGTCTGAGATTACTGCAAATTTGGGAAATCATGCATTATATGGGGGTGCTGAGAAAGGCACCGTTGAACATGATATAAAGATGAGAATAATGGACTATTTGAATATCCCTGAGAATGAGTATGGCCTTGTATTTACTGCAAGTCGTGGCTCGGCCTTTAAACTTTTAGCTGAATCATATCCATTTCAAACGAACAAAAGGTTGTTGACCATGTTTGATCATGACAGCCAGTCTGTGAATTTGATGGCTCAGAGTGCTAGAGAGAAAGGTGCCAAAGTTAATACTGCATGGTTTAAATGGCCTTCTCTCAAGCTCTGTTCGACTGATCTGAGGAAGCAAATTTTGAACAAACGGAAGAGGAAGAAAGATACTGCTGTTGGCCTTTTTGTGTTCCCTGTGCAGTCAAGAGTTACAGGTATGAAGTACTCGTATCAATGGATGGCCCTGGCTCAACAGAACAACTGGCATGTTTTGCTTGATGCTGGGTCATTGGGCCCAAAGGACATGGATTCCCTTGGATTATCTTTATTTCGACCTGATTTCATCATCACTTCGTTCTACAGAGTGTTTGGCTATGACCCGACAGGATTTGGATGTCTTTTAATCAAGAAATCTGTGATGTCAAGCCTTCAGAGTCAGTCTGGCCATGCTGGGTCGGGTATAGTAAAAATTACTCCCGTGTTTCCTATGTACTTGAGTGATTCAATGGATAATTTTCCGGGATTTGTTGGGGACGAAGAAGTCTGTGGGAATGAAGTTAACACGGAAACTCGTCCTGGCACTCAGTTGCCTGCCTTTTCTGGAGTGTACACATCAGCGCAGGTGAGGGATGTATTTGAAAGTGAAATGGAGCACGATAACAGTTCTGATAGAGATGGGGCGAGCACTATATTTGAGGAAACTGAGAGTATTTCTGTTGGGGAGGTGATGAAGAGCCCTGTTTTTAGTGAAGATGAATCATCAGATAACTCACTGTGGATTGACTTAGGTCAGAGTCCACTGGGTTCTGATAAAGCTAGTCATTCGAACAAACTCAATGTGGCCTCTCCATCGCCGCCAGTTTGGTTTGCTGGCAGGAA
Organism: Fraxinus anomala; assembly: GCA_903798345.1. Classification (NCBI taxonomy): domain Eukaryota; kingdom Viridiplantae; phylum Streptophyta; class Magnoliopsida; order Lamiales; family Oleaceae; genus Fraxinus; species Fraxinus anomala. The sequence goes on along the minus strand of CAIGRN010003907.1, from coordinate 13,959 downwards.
TCCTCGTAAGCAAATTTCTCCAAAAGCATTAAAGCTATCAAGTAGCCCGATGCTTGACAAGGATTTGAATCCAGGACATCTTGAAGACAACCATGTATTATCATTTGATGCAGCTGTTCAATCAGTGTCTCAAGAATTGGACCATTTCAAGGAGATTCCTGAAGAAGAACAAATTACTGAAAGAAATGAGGCTTCAAGAGAATGTAGAACTCCAGTCTATCATAATTTTCCAGAAATTGAAGAAGAACCAGATACCAACAAGCCCCTTTATTCTGCTGTGAAAGGATACGGTCCCAACAACTTGTCTTCTGCTTCTAATTATAGAAGCATACAGAACGGCTCAGCTTCTGAGATATTCCCTGACACGAAGGAAAGTGCGATAAGACGAGAGACAGAAGGTGAGTTTAGGTTGCTGGAAAGGAGAGAAAGAAGTAGAATTGCTGGTGGTAGATTCTTTGGCATAGAAGAGACAGAGCAGGTTGGAAGCTGGGAAAGAAGGGTATCCTTTGGCACAGAAGATAACCACAGAGCTTGCTTAAGCCAAACTCTGGAGCCTGGAGAAATATCTGTCACGAGCCCAGACGATGCGGACTATATTAGAAGGGGGCTATTCGGCGATGAACAAGAATTGGACAGGAATGAACCTGAGTTGATCTGTAAACATCTTGATCACATAAACATGTTGGGTCTCAACAAGACAACTTCTCGACTTCGTTTCCTGATTAATTGGCTGGTAACTTCATTGCTTCAATTAAGATTCCCAGGTTCAAACGGAAAGGACAGTATACCACTTGTTCACATCTATGGCCCGAAAATTAAATACGAAAGAGGTGCAGCTGTAGCATTCAATGTGAGGGACAGAAACCGGGGTATGATTAGTCCGGAAATTGTTCTGAAGCTGGCCGACTCACACAGTATCTCTCTTGGTGTTGGCATCCTCAGTCACATACGGATTCTAGATAGCTCCAAACAGCAACGAGGATCTTTGAGTCTTGACAATACAACCCTTTGCAAGCCAATGGAAAATGGCAGATACGATGGTAAAAGCGGATTCATCAGAGTTGAGGTTGTCACTGCTTCTCTTGGGTTCTTGTCCAATTTCGATGATGTTTATAAGTTGTGGGCATTCGTGGCCAAATTTCTTGACCCAGCCTTTGTCAAAGGAGGAGTCCTTACGCCTGTTGCAGAAGAGGTAGAAGCATGAGGCCTAAAACTTGTGCTAATCTTCTATATTTCCTTTCTACATTACAAGGGGAAGATGCACAGATGTATTGCCAGTCGATGGTTCAATATCAGGGGCAGAAGGTTCAATATCAGGTGCAGACAGACAATTCAAGTGCAAGAAAAACAAAAGATAGAAACATTTTGGTTAGATTTCTTTTGCCCCTCCTGCCTCTTCTCGTCCTCAAATAGATGGCTCGTTCATTCTTGTTTTTATTTGCTTGGTTTTTTAAATTTCCTCTTTTACCTTCTGGCTCCTGTAGAGTTAATTTTATAAATTTATTGTCTCAAAAGTAATGAAGAATTTGACTATTTGAGCGATATAATTGCGTATAAGAGCGTGTTGTTTATCAAATCTGCTGTAAGAAAATCTTTTTATTTTGCTTGCTTCATGTTATTATACATTTTGTTAGAAACCGAACGAGCTATATGACATAATGTTAAGTATTGATCGCAAACTGCAAGAACACAAGAAACAAGAATTTAATTTGACATATAAATTGGAGATTTTTATTCAACTAATTATGGAGAGGGAAATTACAATAATATTGTGTTTTTACAAAATTTTAACTTGCAGTAATAATATAAGAGTTCATAAAGGTATGTCAAACCTTAATAATATCCCTAAAGATGGGAACTTTGTCAAAAAAACTTGTGAAATAAACAAAATAAGGAAAGCTCGGATGATAGTGGCGCTCGAGCGCTAGTTGAGTGGTAGACGGGCGGTAGGTCATTTGTTGAAAATTTCGTTTTGTCGCTCAAGCATCCAACTAGTGGAAGGCTAGCACTGTCATTCCCTTTTTTCTTAATGGACCTTATTTAAATGTCTTCAAAGCTCATTACACCAAATGATGCAAACTCTAGATGAATTTGGGTCACAAACTTAACAAGCGTCATCTTGACACAAATTTCACTGCAATGAACGAAACTCCAAAATTTCTCCACTAGAAAAAAACTGGACTGTAAGAAATGAACTGAACTCTTCAACAAGAACTAAACAAATTTCTCCAAAGAACCAAAAATTCTCCACCTCTTCCATAATATCCAACTAGAATAAATAAATACAATCACTGCTCTGCAAAATTATCTTGAGCTCCCAAAAATCACAAATGATTTAAAATTTATCAAATATGGCCGAAACACACCTTAAAGCAGAATCAACACTAAATGCTTTTGTAGAAGATCTCTTGCTAGACTCGACACCTTCAAATACACTTAAAACATGTCCAACAAAATTAATTTCCCTGTAGCTTTCTTCAATGGGTCTATCTCTAGCAATTAAATACGATGACACCGCAGGTGATGGTGACAAAGCGGCATTACCCATATCATCTGAACTTGACCGAGCTTTATTTTTCAACACGGATCCTAAACCAAATCCCAACGGTACTGTATCAAACTGAATATCCACTAAGGTACTAAACCTTCGCTAATTGTTCTTCAACGATTATGCACGGCCTTTTAAGATGAATAATTGAGACTTTTTTCGCCTCTCCAATATAATTTGGACACATTTACAAACCTTCAAAACTTTACATTCACCTCCACCAATGAACTTGTATCATTTTGAATCAAAAGTAGCCAACATGATAAGATTTTTCTTCAAATCTGGAACATGTCGAATGTGGTCAAGTGTTCTATATGTCACATCCAACAGTTTAAGTCTGACTCTACCATACTAGCTACCCGACAAGGTGCGTTGTTTCACATGACCACGACATCTTTCAAAATTGTTTCATATGTTACAAACAAATCTCGATTGTGACGCATGAAAAACACAAGCTGAATCCAAAATTCAATCCTCATCAGATTTAAATTCATTGTCAGAAATAGCCAAAAGAGTCCCATCAATCAAATAGTCATTTGTGATATCGACTTCGTCTGAAGTATCTGATTGTCTTCCCTTCTAATTTGCAGCCAACTTATCTTTATTCTGCAATTTATTGCAGTCCCTCTTAATGTGTCATTTCTTCTCGCAATGAAAACAAATTTGATTACTAAAATTAGACTTTGATCTGCCACTTCTAAGACCATCATGAACAACAAGGCATTCTCCATCTCTAACCTTAGATCCAATCAGATGCTTTATCTTTTCCTTTGAAAACAAAGCATGATACGCATCTTCACATGACATAACGGGAATCTAGTGCTGCGATCCAAAAGCGAAATGTCATAGTGCATGATTGCCATAAAAAAATCTTGAACAAATCAAACCAATGCTCTGATAACACTTGTTAGAAACCGAATGAGGTATATGACATGGTATGAAGTATTGATTGCAAACAATAAAAATTCAAGAAATAAGAATTTAATTTGACAAAAGAATTGGATATTTTATTCAACTAATTATGGAGAGAGAAATTACGACAATATTGTATTCTTACACAATTCTAACTTGTAAAGAGGAGTCTACTATTTATAGGGGTACATGTCAAACCCTAATGATAGTTTTAAAGATGGAAACTAGGTAAAAAAAATGCATGGAATAAACAAAACAAGGAAAACCCAGACAATAGCTGCGCTCGAGCTCCAGTTGAGAGGTAGGCATTATTGAAAATTTCGTCTCGGCCCTCGAACGTCCAGCTAGCGGTATGTTAGCATCGTCAATCCTTTTTTTGCCCTCCATGGATCCTATTTAAATGTCTTCAAGGTCTAATACGCCAAACCACGCCAAACCCTAGATGTGTTTTGATCACAAACCCAACACATTTTCTCTTTTTCAAGTCTTTCCCAAGAGCATAAGCATTGTCGATGAATTAGTTTACTCATTTTGGAAGTATGAATAGCAAGGTGAAAGTTTTGATATTGTGAAAGGTATCTCTTGGTTCCGTGGTCTATAATTTGCTAAATGTAAGAAATGGATTAAATTCGATCGGACTGCTGAAAACTTTGACTGCCATTTCCATTGTTGTTTTCTTTTAGTTTTTCACATGAAATACCAGCTGCATGCATTGGATCACATTATCTACTTATGCATTTTAGTTACGATAGTTTAGATTTTAAGACGTTAGCTTCGGTTTAGAACCTCCATCATCGACATGTTTGGTATGTTTAAATGCGAAAATTGACAAATACATGAACACGGATGCTTATTTAAGTTTGCAATGTTGATGAAGGAGTATCCGAGTAAGATGATATCGAGTTGTCTAATAGCTCGTTGATGGCACTGAGGTACCATGTGACAGAGAAGTGCAAAAATGACAAGTAATCGAAATCTTTTCCTAATTGTGGTTGGACACGTTTTGGTATTTTGACAATAACTTTGACTACAATTATTAGAATTGCCCTTATGATCCCAATTCGAAAATCTCTTTTCGGCGTGCATATCGTGGTTACCAAGCTTTGCTCGATGTAAAATCCGCTGTTTTCCCTTGCGAATCCCCAATTTTAGTTATTTTTTCATTTTTGGTAATATTTCGTTTTCCTTTTTAAAAGAGATTATAAACTCGATTTGAGCCAGATTTTTGGGACATTATTTCTTTTATTACGTACTTTCTTTTGGTATGACTATTGAAATTTTGTTATTTTTGGTAAAATTTCGATAATTACGATTTTCTAGCTATATAGTCCGGCTTGTAGGCTGTTTTTGAATGGTGAATGAAATAATAAAAAATTCTCTTATTTTTCTTGACGTTTTCTCTTGTATTCTTTCCTGTGAATTATCTGTTGAAACCAACCCGTAGAATAATCGCTATTCTGCCGGCGTCAAATGTGATGATCAACAATTTATGAAATTTCAATGCTGCTATTACTTCCATGTACTTTGTTTTTTACATAATTTTTACTTAAGCTTGCAAGTTCTGTACAGCTAAATTAATCCATCCAGAAATTTGAATGATTATATATTAAACAATTTATTTTTATGTTTATTTTCAATTCACTGCCTTACATGCGCACTCATTCAGTTTTGAATACTGCGAGTCATTTTTAGTTGTGATCACCACACGTGGAATTTTCGAGAATTTAAAGATTTTCTTTTAGAGTTTGATTTGCCAGCAAATTCTTCAATCAGGTTCTTATTCATCCATCATGCATTACCAAACTTTATCTTGTCTGCTTTATTTTTAGTCAAAGGATATTGTTGTATTGATAATTGATTAGATTCAGCCACTCTCAGAAAATGACTGCATTTCACTTTTAATTTCAGGCCCACAATCCACAGGAATTTTGCTTTCACATAGAAGAAAAGACACTGAGGGGCATGTTAGTTCATAAAATTAGATAGATACTCCTATTTTTGTCAGAGAAAATGTATTTTACAAATAGTGAATTTTTGGATAATACATAATTTTAAAAAAAATATATTTTAAATTTAAATGTAAAATTATTTGAAAAATTGATACTTATACACTTTGGAATGTATATGAGAGTTTACACCCTCTTACATGGAGGGGGCCGCATGAAATAAATCATAATTTATTGTACACGGCCCCCCCTCCATGTGAGGGGATGTAAACCTTTATGTACGTCAAGCATTACCCAAATTATTTTATCAAAGAATGTACCGTTAAAATAAGTTTTAGAAAAATATTTTTTTATCAATAAGCTCAGTACACAAGACTAATAGGAATTGAGAGTATAATCAATAATGTTTTTCTTTTTCTTGTTTATACTATTTAGTTGAGTCCATCTTACCAAACATACAATAAAATACACGTAATAAAATACACAAGTAAAGGGCATGATGATTAGATGTTAAAAATCTGTTCGGTGTTTGAACTTGTATTTGTACCATTTTTTATGTTCAATTATGTTACATATCAGAAATGCTGACATACTGTCACGTGACATTTATCATTGAACTATTTAAAATATAGTAAAGTTTTTTATCCGATCATCTTCCATCACCACTTTATCTATCATTGTATCTGTCAATTATTCCTGGCAAAGTGACGTAATCTCTTTATGTTTATCAACTTAATTTTCTTACCTATTCAGTGCTGAGTTGTGTCTTACCTCGTTAATCATTGCAGTTGGATCAGTCGAATCAAATTTACAGAAGTAGAACGTGAGGGACGGAACTCCCAACCATTTGCTACAACTGAGAAATTAAGGGCTCATTCTCTTTGCTGTATTTAGGTCATTTTCAATTTTCGAAAGCACTGAAATGCGTTTACTTATGTATTTTCATAAAAAAAATTTCAAAAATGAGTTTAAAATTTACGAAGTAAATGGAAAACGTAGAAAAAGTCGTTTTGGCTATTTTTAGTTAAAACCAAGCCAAAACTTCATTTTTTTAATTTATTTTTGAAAACAATTTTTCAAAATGACAAAAAGCGCGTTTTCAAGAATATCAAAATGACACTCAAAACACAAAATTTAAAATGAATTCAAAACTCAAAATTGAAACTCGAAAAGAACAGTCCATAATACTCTTAATTCCATGTTTGTCCTCCATTTTTCTAATTGTTTTTCAACTGCACATTCACACTTGTTTGTGCCGGATTAAAATCTGATTTTAATCTAAATCAAAGTCAAACAATTAATATTAACCACATCTTCTATGAATTCTACATCTTTTCAACCACACATTTCAAAATTTTCTATCACAATCCATTAAAATTTTAATTTTAATCCCTACCAAACACCCTCTTTTACAAGTAAGCCAAAAACAATTTCATACTTTTTAACCCGCTAAATTTACTTTATCTGAAAACCTCTTTAATATTTGTTAGGGGCTAAAATTGAACCCGCTTTTCACATTTCATTTTTTTATTAAAATCATATTTTGGTCTACAAAGGTCGCACATTTCGTTAGTTTCTATTAATCTATTTGCTAGAACCTACGTGCACATTTCATTGATTTTTTTATGGAATAAGAAAGTGAAAGTTAATTAATATGCAAGAAAAGAAGTTCAGTACCTAAAACAGAGTAAACGTGTAAGTTCAGTGACCAAAACAGATTTTTAACCTTTTTCTTTATTGAAGTTGGAATGATTTGTAATTGATCTTAAAAGAAAAACCATGCAATGTGCCCGCCTACCTTACGTACTTCTTCAACTTTTCTATGTATAGATAAAGAGGATGAGAAAATCAATCTTATTTGGTTTACTCATTATTACAATTGGACCACATCTTTTAATATTAGAATGAACTCTTGAATCATTGTGCTGCCTTTATTTTATTTTATTTATTTTTCCTTCATATGGGATTTGTAGATTCTGCATTCTAGAAGAGGTTGAGGTAGGTAGAAATGGCACTGCGCTATTCTTTAGACAAATTCATGATGATTCAAAGCCTACCACCTTTTAACTTTTCCTTTTAAGGTGTCTAAAGCAAGGAGAGGACTAGTGTACTTATTATCGGGTCCATGGTAAAATATTTTTTATAAGTCAAATGTTCGATTTAACTTAATAAAAATGATAACAGTCTCTTTTCATTTATTTCTTAACTGTAAAAGCGAGCACAACTTGATAAACTCAATCTGGTGTTTGAGTTGTACATGACCTAGTAGATGAGTTGGTCAACCTCATCATCTACCTCGATTCAATAATCAACTTAATCAAGCGTAAAAATCTTAAAAGAGTGTTGACCTCTTAATTTTTAGTTTGGATTCATATCTTCTCCCCATGAGTCTTAAACCCTACCTCTCTAAAACAACAAAACACTTGAACCTTTACAGCAAAATAAAATGATGGCACTAAGCTCAGAAAGGAATTGAAAAGTATTCATTGTGGTTAAGCCGTTTTTTAAAGTAACTATACTAATTATAAAGCAATAGAAAGTACTGCATTATGAACACAATTATTATTATGTGTACACATACATAGCTGGATGAAAACATTGCCAGCCAAAAATTTCAAGTAAATTTTAAATTAAAGCAATCAGCTTGTATTATGTACAAAAAAATTTGTTAAGTAGCATACATAAAAAAGAAAGTAACATACACTCAAACAAAAGACCTCTTGTCGTAATTGAGCTATAAGAACAAAAGCTCTATCCTGTAAGAGGTAAGGTGGATTAGACATTATCCAGAGAAAAAAAAAAATTAAAATCTCACTCATAGTATTATACAGTTGCGTAATAGAAGCATTGAACAAGGCCAGATGAGTCGTGAGCATATTACACAAAATCTGAAGCAGAGGTTCTTAGTTACAAGCAGCAAAGGGGCGGGACTAATTGAAATAAAGGATGGGAATTGCCGTAGAAGCTTGCTCTAAGTGTCGTCAAAATGGTGTTTTCCAGGCTTAGTTTTACGTTATCTTTCTCTACCAAACAACCAATCTCCACGACTCCAACACACAACCAATATATTCACCTCAATTGCTCCTCAATCTCACCCACAAAGGACAATATAATGGTGATGATTTGTAACTACAAAGACAAGAAGAAAAACAATGAAAGAAGACAAGAAATATAACCAAAATACTAAGGAAGCCACACGTTTTTCTCTCTTTAAAGGGGTTGCTGGTTTCTCTCCTCTCTTGCACACAATTTTTTTCTTCTTTTCTCACAAATCAGTGTGTGTATGTGTGTGAACGCGCGCTCTAGGTCATGCTTTAGTTGGGCCAATAAAATAGGTAAAATGAGCCAAAATTCAAAGACATCCAAGAGGTAATATAAATGGGTCATGAGCAACATTAATTATTTAAGGGGAAAAATTCATGGATCAGATTTTTTATTTAGCTAATTAATTAAAAATATATATTATTTAAATACAATTAATTCATAATTATACAATTAATAGCCACATGTACATAATTATATGTCACAATTTATTTATTTATTAGTGACATATTGTCAACTTAATTGGTCACAAATTATTTCGAGATCACAAATCAAAATTTCTATAAGTCACAATTTATCTATCGGTCACATATTTTTAAATTTCGAGATCACAGATTATTTCGAGATCACAAATAAAAAAATTATAGATCACAATTTATCTATCAATCATACATTTTCAAATTTGCTGGTCACAAATTATCGAATTTTAAGGTCACAATTTAATAGTTAATCACGGTGAACCAAATAGTTGGCCACGTACACCCAAACACTCGTCCCCCGATCCCAATCCACCACCAATACTTGGTCACAAATCGACCAAATAGTTGGTCACGGACACTCTTCGCCATATCCCTGCGGCCTCCGCCGCCACAACCATCCACCAACAATAACACAAACAACAACCACCACCCAAACCACTACAGATCAGCCCAAACCACCAACCAACTACCAACAACAGCCACTCACACAGATCCACCCGACACCCACAGATCCGTCGGCTCTCCGATTCCCTCAACTCCGATCCGCCACACACCCACAGTAACTAGACACACATATCAACCACCAACAACAGCCACTTACACATATCCGCCCAACACCCATAGATCCGCCGCCTCTCCGATTCCCTCAACTCCGTTCCACTACACACCCACAACAGCTACCACAAAGTCGCGACTCTAACCCACACACCCACGTCAGCATTGTGACGCTCCTGTGAATGACAGCAGCGCCTTGACGCTGTTGTGAAGGGAGAAGGGAAGAGAAGCCGTGGTAGAGAGACTGATGGCGGCGGTGGAGGTGGCGGGCGGCAGAGAGAAATGGTAAGAGAGTGGAGAGATGGATATACTGTGAGAGAGTTGAGATAAATGGATTAGTTTAAAGTTTGGATAGATTTAGGATTTGATTTGTAAAATAAAATACCTGATTTTTGAATACCAACAAAATCACCATTTTCACTATAAAATCACATTCACAGCCGCCGTCACCACCACACAAAACACCACACACCACACAACCTTCACCTCATCCCACCTCACCACTGCCACGACCACCACCATCGCCCACAGCACCACGAGCACACCCACAACACCTTTCACAGCACCACCACCGTGCCACCGTCGCCTTCAAAATCACCCTTCTCACAAAACTACCACACGGTCCACACCACAGCTATCACCCATCCAACAAATAATCAAGTCCGCCCCACAAAATACTACCCAGATCTGGTCGCGGAGCTCCGCCTATGAAGAGTCGCTGAGTGGGTGGATCTACTTCGTAAACACCTTTTGCTTCTTCGCGCCACATCAAACACGTCATTTCACAGCTACAAATCGATGCGATTTGGGCTCCTTCTGGCTGGCGAAGCTGCGATTGCTGAGAGAGAGAGAGAGAGGACGTGAGACAGGAGGTTTTGGAAGAAGACGAGAGGCGAGGGAGTAAGGTGCACGGCAGCATCGTCGCTACGCCAACTCGTCGCGACGCTGCCATCGTGCCATTCACAGAGAGGGGGAATGGAGGGGAGGGGAGGAAGTAGTGACAAGAGAAATGGAGAGGGGGAGATTAGTGAATTAGGGTTTTAATATATTACCTGATTTTTGTATAAATAAATTTTAGACCTGATTTTTAAAAATCAATCTTTAAACGCCTAGTTTTATAAAATTACCACTTATTTAAGTTAGTTCTAACGGCCCACGTTGTTTTCGGATTGAGCCTTTAGATTTGGTTGTTGGTAACAATTTAATCCAACGTTTACATCATCACCCGAGATTCATTGGATATCAAAACCCAACAGGAACACATGGTACTTCTCGACAAACCCTTCAAAGAACAGTTGAAGGAGCGACTTGTGAATGCTCTCAGGTTGGACGAGCCAATAACTAAAATGGAAGGAGCGTAAACAACAATAGTTGACACTAACAAAACATTCGACTATTTTTCTCATTTCACAAGAACAAAACATTTCAATATCAGAAAGAGATCAGGAGAATTTGGAATGAAGAACATCTAAAAAATCAGAAGCTCACACTTAACCGAAAAACTCACTGATTATAATAATATCTTCAATGAAGTGGTTGAAAACGTAATGACAGCCAAAAACCGAATATCTATGTCGACATAGACATTTTCACGAGGTTTTTTGAAAGCAACACAGCATATACACAGCAATAGATCCTAATAAGAGCGAAAATGAGACATCGACTTCATCTCTAGCTATCGAACAGAAACAGAGACATGGAGTTAGTGAACCAGTGATACTGAGACATCAGAAAATAAAGGAATGCTTATCCATTTTCTCTCTATCATTGTATAAGCACAATGATCTAGCTATAGGAAATCCATAAACGAGAGAATAAGAAAGGTTATGTCGACATTTATGAGAAATTAAACTCTTCATTTGATCTTTCTATTCTTCAACATAACAAGTAACAACTAGCACTGGCCAACCAACAAAACAAAACCTAAAAATAGAAACAAGAGTTAAGACTCCAACTATCAATATAAAAAAAAAAAAAAAGCACTAAAATAAAATAGACAAAAAAAAAAACGAGAATTCTTTTAAGACTCATGGTTTCATAATTGCAGGTCTGCTACTTCTCAAAAAATGAGTACCCAGTTAAGAAAACGATGAATAGAATGGTGAAAAATAAGGCTCCAAAACCATCCTTTGGTGAGCAAAACCTCCAATAAGAGCGTATGATTTAGCAATGTGCTAAACGTTCAGCAACACAAGTCCTAACATAAAATTCTGATTCCTGTATATGCGAATCAGGTCTGTCAAACAGTGTAAGGTACACTAGAAGAAATAGATGGGCACAACACTGTGGTCCAGCGTCGTGGCTCCAGCAGAGGCTATCTCGAACTGGAGACAGTCTGTAACTGTTAACAATAAGTTCTCATGAGCTCTAATTCAATGCTTTGAAAGTTGTCATAATAATATAACATATTACACATCAGATATTGATTTTTTTTTTTCCATTTGAGTTGAAACTGGAGTGAAATGTACAAGAAAAACATATCCTTTTTGTTAGATTTTTAGTGTTGACAATTCTAGGGACAAAAAGACAAATTTGTAATGTGTTGTGAAAGTCAAGGATCTAGTCTTCAATTTGTATAAATTAGGTTGTGAGTTCTAAGATTCGATCATGAAAAGAGGATAATAACGACGCCGCATTTTCACTAGCCTATCGCCTGGACACTACTCGAGCCACAAAAATAGAATCCCTGTCGCTCGCATATCGCCCAACTCTCGCTCGCTTGTCGTCGAGGTTTAGCTCGAGCGACAGATTTATATGGAAAAACCCTAATTTGTGTTTTTCAACAGATTTTTTCGGCCCATTCAACTCAGTTACCCTCTCTTATAAATATTCAAGCAATCGAATGAAATTGACGCGAACCCGGGAGTGGGATCAACGTGAAAATCGTGGAATTAATTGAAAACGTCGGAAAAGTCCAAATTCAGGTTGTAGACGGTAGAATCTCGATACGTAAATTATTGAACCAAGCAACCAAACAAAAACGAAGTTTGAATGACCTTTTGATTACAAAACTAACGAAACTCGATTTGCGAACGCTACAAATGGTGCCTAATCGTTTTATAAGTTCTAAGGATTGAACGCCACAAATATAACAATATTTGATAAGTTCGGTACATGTTCAATCAAGAATAAAAAGAGNTTTACAATTAAGGAAAATACCTATTTATACTAAACCCTAGAAATTAGTTAAAATCGGAAATAATGTCAAAGATGACAAAATATCAATTAAGAATAGAATTCTAACTAAACTAGAAAATTTCGGGAAAATAAAATATTCTTCCCGGATTTGGTCTATGCAACCGCATAGTACAAATCTATGCAGTAGCATAGTTCAAACTATGCGGCCCCTTCAAGTCTCGGACGAAAGGCATGTGACTGCATGCTAGTTTCTACTATGCGGTTACATAACTTTGGCTTCAAGGTTTTGCTTCTCATTTTCAATGCTTTCCAACTCTTTTCGGCCCTCGATCCCACATGAAACTTGATCTTTGGCTTGTTGACTTCTTCAATTTGGACTCCTTAGCTCGAACAAGTGAACGCTTGTCCTAGTTCATATCACCCCCTCTCTTCAAAGGATTCGTCCTCGAATCCGTGCCTTGTGATCGCGTAGGGAATAACCAGCTTGCTACCCAACTCATCACTGCACCACCTGGATCAAATGGAAATTTTTCCTTCCATGACATAGGATCAATACAAGGTACCTCTCCATTTTGTAGATATGGAAGTATCACAGCACAAATTCAATTAGCCATAGATGTTATATGAACTCCCATGTACAATGATCAACCTGAAAGAAAGAATTAAGCAAAACACGGTTGAATTTGTTAGCTTCTCCAAAAATGAGATATGGATCCTCATACTCATGATATATCGTCTCCTCCACATCATGCTTGACGATGAAACTCCGATCTTCACTTCCCACAATATTGTCAACCATTTGCTCAACACACTCTCCTACTTTCTCACTCGCATGCTGAACAACCTCATCTATTTTTTTTCCTCTTGCTGAACCACCTCTACCAATTTTTCATCAGCTTGCTTGTGCACCTCCTCTTTTATTTGCCCACTCTCCTCAATTTCAACCGCATTGTTCAATTCACCATCCGTTATCTCAAATTTCCTGTCTCTAGGTTCCTCTTACAATTCAATCCCAGTGTTCTCTTTCGGTGTGGTCACCTCCCTCTCTTGCTTTTTCTTTTCTGCTTCACCTCTCACCTTCCATTGGTTTGCAAAGGATTGTTTTAATCTCAAGCCAGCCAATGTGATTTTCTTCCCTTTGTGAAGAAACCTATAACAGTTCCTCCGCATATCATAAACAGTCTTCATCTCATGCCTCCAAGGTCTCCCAAACAAGATATGAAAATATTTTAATGGCACTATATCACACCAAACTTCATCATGGTACCTCCCAAGGGTGATATTCAACAGAGCCTGCTTGGTCACATCTACTTTCCCACACTCCTTCAACCAAGTCAAC
>CAIGRN010003899.1:0-15043 GCA_903798345.1 Fraxinus anomala | reverse complement strand
AAACACGAAGAGAACAGCCCCTTAGCTTTCTATTTTGAATTTTTCACAACCAAACAAAACATATGACACATTTTCTCAGTCAAAATATCCACACGTGTGCATTGACAGATTGTTAACTCCGTTCAAACCATAAGCCCTGCTCCATTAGGAAACACCACACTGCTAGAATTTGAACCACTCAACATGCCATCACCATCGATGCCGCGGCCATTAATCCTCCTCAGCTCAGCCACCACCTCTCTGGCGTCTGGACGATCGTCTTTATCGGTTGCAACGCACCGGAATGCCAATTCCGCAACGGCACTGACCCCCTCCATCGCATCCCCCTCTACCACTAGAACAGGGTCCACAAGTTGGTATAACAGTCCCATTTGTATCCTTGGCACCACCATGTCCGCCAATGCCATGTCCGTCTTATCCCGATTCTGATCTACTGCTCTCATCCCCGTTATTAACTCCAACAAAACTACCCCAAAGCTGTAAATATCACTCTNCCACAAGTTGGTATAACAGTCCCATTTGTATCCTTGGCACCACCATGTCCGCCAATGCCATGTCCGTCTTATCCCGATTCTGATCTACTGCTCTCATCCCCGTTATTAACTCCAACAAAACTACCCCAAAGCTGTAAATATCACTCTTTTCATTCAATTTGAATGATCTGTAATAATCAGGATCCAAATAGCCCGGTGTACCTTGAGGACCTGTCCACACGCCCTCAGAAGAATTGTTCGGTGCCATTAAGGTTTCCGAGCATACTAATAGCCTTGAAAGCCCGAAATCTCCGACTTTCACTCTCATATCCTTCTCTAAAAAAATGTTCGACGAAGTAATATCTCTATGAACTACCGGTGGAACTACTGAAAAGTGCAAGTACTCAATGGCCATGGCGATTTGCACAGCGACATCGACTCTTGTATTCCATGTTAATGCCCCTTTCTGATACAAACTCTTCTTACCATGGAGATGATCAGATAAAGTGCCATTGGGCACATAATCATACACCAAGAGGAGGCCTCTTGGATCACAGCAATAGCCATGAAGCTTGACTAAATTTGCATGATAAGTTGATGACAAAATCAAGATTTCATTGCAAAATGACTTTGTTGAGAATCCTTTAGCTCCAGCAGCTGTTGCGGGATTGTGCTTGTGGAGATGCTTTACTGCGACTATTCTACCATCATAAAGCTGCCCTAAATACACTGAACCAAATCCTCCATCCCCAATTTTGCGCTTCGGGTCGAATCTATTTGTAGAGGACTCGAGCTCTTCATAGGTGAAAACTGGTGGGAGAAGACTAGCAGAACGGTGGCGCCGGAGGAAGATTATTGTAGGATCTTCCTCTGCAGCCATTAGTGCTTTTCTTCTCGACCGGAAGAACACAGTTCCAATAGAAATGGCAATTAAGAAACACATAAACAAGAAAATTATAGATAATATAGCAACTCGATTTAGACTTTTCTGTTTGATTCTTGTTTGAGATGGGAAACAAATGAATTGTTTCTTTGGGTCTGTTGAATTGAACCCACAAAAGCCATTGCTGGCTCTGCAAGATTTGCAGCTAGAAAAGTAGAAATCTTGATCTTCATCCCACTCTACTTCAAATCCTATTCTCAAGATGTTTTCAAGAACTTGAAGTACATCGCCTTGGCATTCCGGCTGAAAATCTTCAGGGTTGCGCGTGGAGGAGACACATTCGTGGAGGAGGTGAAGAAGGTTCTTGATGAGATTACATTCCCAGGAGCAGCGGCTGCAGTTGGGGAGATTTGGAGGTGGGCAAGGTTTAAGGGCCGAAAGGCGGGAACAAGAAGAATCAGAGACTCTAAATGGGGAACCAGAGAGTGATATTGATCTGTTGAGGGTGGAAATTGTGAGTGGAGAAGAACAGTTGTGGTGGTGGTGAAGTGGTGGCAGCGTAGGAGAGAGAGTGAGAGAGGTCGAGTTTGGTTCATAGCGCAGGAGAGAGAATGAGATGTTGTTAATGGACAAGGTGGCGTGTGAAGATGAACACTGGAGTTGGAAAAATGGGTGGCCACAGCCAGGTAATAATGAGAAAGGAAAAGGGGGTGTGGATTTGAATGGTTGGCATGAAACTTTGGCGGCTTTAGACGGTAGTGGTGGGCAGCAATGAGCTAAGGTGATCAAGAATGGGAGGAGCAAGATGGCGGCAGCGGAGATGGTGGTGGAAGGTGGTGGCGGCATTGTGAAAGTATAAAAAGTCTGGATCTGAACTAGTTTGGGAAGACTAACAAGGTTGGTATGGTAGAGGTAATCAAGAATGAGCGGCTGAGACGGTAGCTTGAGGTGGTGGTGGCATTGTAGAGCCCAAAAGGAGAAGAGAAAGTTTCATTGGTAGAATTCTTTGGTGATTGACCCCAAATTTCAATAGTCTTCGCGCTCGTGCTTGTCGTCTTGTTGAAAGTTTCCCACTAATCAACCCTTTCTCTTTCGAGATAAAAACGTCCCGCACGAGTGAATTTGGTTCACACTTAAAACAAAGATATTTGTATTAACAAATTTTATGAATTTTTATTAAGTGTGTTGTTGATTTTTTGACAAATTTTTACGTGTGAAGTAACCAAATTTGTACAAGATAAAAGCCCTTGGTGAATGGAGACTGATTTTAACTCAACATTATTTCAAACCTAGTTCAAAACTTATCTTGACGCCAGAAAGATGGATGTATTGATTCCAGTGTGCATCCGTGGGCGGAGATAGGGGTGGGCTAGCCCGCTCTTGCCACTCCAGCCCAAGTCAATTTTTCTTAAAAAAATAAAATAAAATTTGATTATAGTTCATTTTTTCTACTGTCCAACTCAGTAGTCCTCCGTTCCATTGAATCTTGGCTCCGTCAGCCCTCCACATATATTTATTGATTTTGAGTGAACATTGGTTATAGACTAGTTTGTATTTGAAGTTCGAAATATATTTTAATGCCCGAAAGATGGATATATTGACTTTCTTAGGCTTAATTGCATATCATATAATTTCACTTTTACATCTTGTGGAGAGTTAAAATATGTTACATTTTATAACATCTTTTGTGTACCTTTTTTTGGGACTTCTTTAGCATCTCTCTCACAAGTAAAAAAAATAAAAATAATAATAATCCTATAGTTGTAATGATTTTGTCATGGCTTGGCAGATGACAATGGGAACCTATTATCGGTTGTTATTGGTCATGAGGGCTACTTAAAGGTCCAAAGAGTCTAATCGGCTTATTTGACATAAGTTTGTACAACTTGTATTTTATTTGTTATTGATGTTAATGTTTGATAACTTGTTAGGATCATATGACCCACCATGTCTAGAAATATTTGGCCTATCTTTGCACCTATACTTCTCGTATCTAGGTGAGTAGGGGCCAACAATGTGCACTCGAGGGCCAAGGTCGACAATCAAATGTTGGAGGTTAATAAAAGATATTGAGGATCATCGATCTATTATTATCATAGGTAAGTGCAGTTGCATGTGTATTAGTGATCAACATTTGAAACTACAATGAGCGTTCAATGCTTGATGGTTAGCCAATGTTGTAGATAGTCGAAAATCAATTATTGTCATCGGAGATGAGAGCTAGCTAGTGATGTTGGGGCAAAACATTGGACACAGACAATCGATGAATAACAAATTGATATTGATCAATGGAAGGTGGAAATAATGTAAATTATAATTGTTTTATATAATGCAGTACAATATTTACAAGCCACTATTTATAGTAGAAAATCATATAACACGAGATCAGTACCCATGCCCATCATGTTTAGCATTATTTAGTACATAATTTTAAAATAAATAGCTTTTTTTGATTGAATTCAAATACTTTTAAGTTATTTATTTTGAGGGTGGGAAAAAAGTTACCTTCAAAAAATGACATTTTTACAAAAAAAAGTAACATAATATTTACATACCCATGAGTCCATGACCTCCAGTTTAGCCAAACATGCTCACTCACTCACTCACTCACCTAATCCATTCCATATATTCCTCTGGTTTGTATGCCAATAGTCTATGAGTCCATCAATTAGTAGTTGATTGTTGTTTATCAGAAAAAAAAAAATGGAAGTAATTATAGCAAAATTGGAAATTATGCCTTATGTCCATTCACCTCTAAATCCAACTCCTTATTAACTCTAATTATATAAATTGTCAACTTTGATATATTTTCATGTTCAAATGATTCTCATAAGGTATTGGTGAAAAAATAAGATAAAACTCGAAAGGAATTAAGACTGAATAAGAGAAATCTCAAAACTTGCAATAGATTGAATACTCGGTAGTCCTTTTATTTCAAATTTACTAGGTTTTAATGAAAATAATATATTATTTACACATTCGATCGCAAAATGAAAGTTTACCTAATAAACTTTAGATAGTTAATTGTAATATAAAACCTCTAATGACAATTTTCTTTTTATTCAAAAAAAAAAAATAAAAACCTACCTTTAAAAATGGATTACTTGCATAAACAGTTATGCTATGAGTACTAAAAAAGTTTGACACAATTTTTACAGAAGAACAATTGATAATTTTTCATTGATTTTCGACACAACAATGATAGAAAATGCACGAGACAGATGCTGTCAACATAACACTTATATGATTTCTATGAATAATTCCTTATGAAATTATTCTTGTTTAGAAGGTTCTAGTTAAAAAGGAATAATACACTTTATGAGTTGTTGTCTTTTTTCCATTAACATTTGATTTTAATATTAATATTATTGAGGACCAAATTGTGAGCGCACTCGCGCGCACAAGTTTTCACTATTTCAATTCTCACCCACTCTTTCACACACACATTAAGCCTCTGTCTGGTAACAATTAAAATTTAGATTCTAATTCAAGTCAAAATCAATAATAAATTTTATCAACTTTTTATCAAAATCTACTAAAAATCTAATTTTAATCCCTACCTATTTGACTAAGTTTTCACTATCTCAATTCTCACCGACCCTTTCAAACATTTGATAGTGCATTTTCATTTGATTTAGACAATTAATAATGCCATAATAAAGTTTCATTGTCAACGTTTTGCCCCTTGCCCTCTTGGAAATTTAGGTCTCTGTCTTCCTAATTTTTACGCTTTGAAGAACCTATGCGTGAAATATAACGAAAGATAAAGACCATGTTTGGCCAAGTTTAGGAAAAAGTTAATTTTAAATATCTTTTTATTATCTAACAATGATATTAGTTTCAAAATAAGTAATTTGCTTTTTCACTTATAAGTAAGAATCTTCTAAACTTAGCCAAATACGCTTAAAATTTTACGACCTATAAAAACCAGAAATTGACCATGAAATACAACACGTAATACAAATAATTTGGCTCTGTATTAACATAATCTAAACTTCTTACTTCTCTCTCTCTCAATCACTAGGTTAGAACAAAGAGTACAACTACCAACAAACAAATAGTCCCTTTCATTCCACCCCTTAAATCATATTTATTGCACTAATTAACACATTGTTAATCCCTTCTCTATATCTAGCCTCATCAAGAAATTAGGTTTATACTGAAAATATTGTTATGGAGTTCTTCCACAAAGCCAAGGCTGTCAGACTCAAAAGCCACTTGAACAAATACCTAGTAGCAGATGATGATCAAGTCTCCACCAGGCAAAGTCGAAGCGCGGCCACCCGAAAAGGGCGGTGGACGGTTGAGCTTGTCGAATCCAACAGCCATGTTATCCGCCTCAAGAGCTGCTACGGCAGGTACTATTCAGACCTGGAGTTAGACAGGTCACAGAATTATTCCATTTTAACACGGATTATTTACCCTTAACAGGTACCTTACAGCCTCGAAGGAGCCCTTTTTTTTGGGCACAAGTGGATGCAAAGTCATGCAGACTGAGCAAGAAAACATGAAGGATTTTTCCATTGAGTGGCAACCTATAAGGGATGGATTTCAAGTAAAGTTAAAGGGTTTAGGGGGTACTTTTTTACTTGCTAGTGGAGGAACGCCACCTTGGAGAAATTCAGTCACACATGATAATCCTAATACTGGTCCAACAAAGGATTGGATTTTGTGGGATGTAGAGGCTGTAGAAATCCCAGAAAATGAAATTTTGACTGATTATTTTTCGATGGTTTCCAGTTTTTCGTCGGTTTCCGATGAACTTTCCGGCTTGGATATGTGGTCGCCGCCGCCGGAGTCGCCGGAGTCTGTGCACTCCGGTCATTCACCCTTCTTTAAGAGGTTATCTATGAAAAAGGTATGCTTTCTGAACTTGTCAAACGTGTAAAGAATTTCCCAAAAGGTAATAATAATAATAATCAATGGCTGCGAAGAAATTAATTATGTCATTTTAATAGTTTTCTTGTTTGGGCTTGGTAATAAGAGGATGTTTGGCCTTGTTTAGTAAAGGACTTTTTAAGTAATTTATTTCGAGTAAAGAATATTTAAAAAGTTACTTATAAACACAGTCAAACATGCCATAAAAAACTCAATTTTTATTATGATTTTTTCTTTGACGATAATTATTTAGGTTAAAAATTAAAGAGGGGAAAAAAGAAATTTGTTGCTCCTAATTAATGACTCTGATTTTGGAATAGCTTGACTTGTTTGGTACAAATTAAAATCAAATTTTAATCTAAGTTAAAGTCAAACAATCAATATTAACCCCGTCTTTCATGAGTCCCACACACATTTCAAAAATTTATATCACAATCTACTAAAAATCTAATTTTAATCCCCACCAAACACCTTTAATTCAATGTAGCCTTTTAATAATAAAAAAAAATTCTTTTAAATATGGTCAAACTTGCCATAACAATTCAATTTTTATTATGCTTTTTGGAATACCTTATCATCCGAACCAACCTACTCCCTTGATTACTAATTTCTAAGTATAGTACAAAATTTGAGATTATTTATTCAATTTTGTTTTAGGAAATTTCTTTACTGTGATTGCAATGACGGCCTAGAATTCGAACCCAAAACTAGTTGACCAGTCGATAATTTTCTTGTTAAATCATTTAAATTATAAAAAGTTGCATCTTAACTAGAGACTAATATAGTACACTGTATCATCGCCCATTTTTTTACTCTTAAGATTTTCTTTGTACGCAAACAAAAAAGTAATCTATAGGTGAAAAGGGCATATATAATTAATTATAATTTGTAGCTTAATTTGGAGGACACATCTTATGGGTTATTGGTTTTCTTACTCTTCTCTTTGTGCAAGGTATACGCTTGGATTAATGGATTGAAGTTTTTTTATTGATCCAATGCTATTCTTTCAAATCTAAAAGAACATTCTTGAATAACTTATATAGAATTAAATATTTAAAATATATATCATGAAAATTTATATATCTTTATTTCACTTATATATTTTTATACTAAGTGAGTAAAGATTACAAACTATAAAACAAGAGTAATGTAAATATCATCAGTATCACGTTATAATTCTATTAAATAAAAGTTAATGGAATGTATGATTAAAAAATAATAAATCTCATAAATATGTAGTTAGAATTAATTATCTTTAACAAAAAAATTTAATTCATTTTTAAACTAAACCAAACATGAACTAATTAACATTATTATTCATTATTTGTGGTAATCATCGCCTTGACAGTCCAAACTTTACCTCACATTTGTGTTAGTTTTGACTTGTGTACAGTCCAAACTTTACCTCATTAGCCTCACATTGGAGTGAGACTCACCGTGGGATCCATGTGAATTTTTCCTTTTTTCAAAAGAGTGCTTCCCTATTGTGAATGTACTGTAAAGGTGGGTATCAAATCCATCGTGGCATAGCAGTGCCCACAAAAATATCTGTTGTGGTATTCCAAAAGTCACATGGAAGTTAAACTTGATTGGCGCTGACTGTCGTCCATTACAGGAAATTTCTTGTGAATCTGTGGTCGGAACTTCCAATTTTCCATTAAACCCATCAAAAACTAGCCTTTAATTCATTCAATTTTTTTTCTGGGATTTTTTGTTTACACAGAAATCTTTCAATTTAATCACAAGAACACCCGCAATGGATCTGTTCCAGAACTCCAAGGCAGTTCGACTGAGAAGCGTCCACGACAAGTACTTGATAGCTGAAGAAGACGAAGAATCCGTAACCCAAGAACGAAACGGATCATCCAAGAACGCAAAATGGACAGTAGAGTTTGTCGAAAATTCCGACAACATAATCCGTCTGAAAAGTTGTTACAACAAATATTTAACAGCATCAAACCAGCCGTTTCTGCTGGGAATGACTGGCCGGAAAGTTCTGCAAACGCTGCCGGGCAGGCTCGATTCGTCGATCGAGTGGGAGCCCATCAGAGAAGGCAATTCAGTGAAGCTGAAAACGAGGTACGGCCAATTCTTGCGGGCAAATGGGGGACTGCCGCCGTGGCGGAACTCGGTTACACATGATATTCCTCACCGGACCACCACCCAGGATTGGATTTTGTGGGATGCACATGTGGTTGAGATATTGGTGGCACCGCCGTCACGCTTGGTTGTTCACTCGGATTATTTTGCTTCGGATTCTAGTTCGCCTTCTACTCATTCCTCAATGTCTGCTAGCTTTTCTGGACCAGAGGTACTTCAACAATTTTGCTTTCTGTTCAATGATTTAGCTGTTTGTTACTTTGTAAAATGTGTGGATTTTTTACATTAGAATTTAGAAATCAGATTAAGATGGAATTATAATTAAAGAAGGAATAATATTAATTGAAGTTCGTCTCTTCACGGACATTCGATAAAATTGGAATGATATAAAGAAGATTATGATGGCCCCTACGCACACTTATTTTTTTAATTTCATTTTTCTGATGCTTAAGTTTGGCATCACCAAAGTTAGAACAAGAATTGTAGAAGCTAAAAGGTTTGGAGCATGATATGGCCAAGTATTAAAAGAACAGTAACTTTGAAACTCGTTTCTAGAAAAAAGTAATTTTAAGCTTAGCCAAACATGTTGCGCAAAAAAGCAATTTTAAGCTTGGTCAAACATGCTTAGTTTTGTACTATTGTGCCTTAGAAGAGATGCAATATTCTTCAGGCTGAAAATATTTAGGCATTTTTGTTTGTCAATTTTCAGAGAGCTTTTTGTTGAGTATTTGTGGATACTGACGTGTTTTGGGGGCTTGTGTGTAGTCAAATGATTTAGGGGTAAGTTCACCACCAAAGGGTAGCGATGGCAGGACGATTTACTTTCATATAGCAAATGAATATGGTGAGATCGATGAGGGGTTTGAGGAGCTCGGTATCACCTTTAAGGGAAATGGAGTTCAAGAATTGACAAGGAGACTGGAGGAGGAGTTGGGAATGAATGGTATTATTGTGTGTACACGAAGCCCTTTGAATGGGAAGCTTTACCCTCTTCGTTTGCAGCTTCCTCCAAATAATTCAACCATGCATGTCGTCGTTGTTCCTTCCTCATCACAAGGTAATCTTTTTATTCTGATTTAGTTCTAGTCAATCACGGTATCTTATATGATCAATCCATACAAATATGTAAATGCAATGTGTTTGTAGATTGATGTTGAAGGTATGTCTAATTTCTTTTTATTTTTGAGGAGCCAGTAACTGTGAATTTAATTCTGAAGTCACCGTGCCCCCAGGCCTATTTGCCCCCCAAAGATCCCTACTCTACCGAATGGATTTTTCTTCTCATTTTTCCATCATCTAGGCTTAATGCCATGTCCCAACCTCAGGAGGAACAATTACAACTGAAGTAGATTAATTTGTTAACTAATGGATTATTGTTCCGAAAACTGTACCTCTTTCAAAAAGCCTGTGAATAGAAAGATTCATACTCCCAAGTAAATAACTATTACAGATGTTGAAGAAACTAGTATACTCAGATAGAAAAGTGTCAAGAGGATAAGTATTGAACTTCTGGATTTCTACCTCGAGTTATATGCAATTACGAATTTTCATTTTAGAAACTTGCTTGATTGAGTGATAATCATCGATATAAAATGGATTTGAGTCTTGAGATGTGTTTTAATTGGCAGTGTGAATCCAAATGAGGTTGATAATTTTGTGTTAAAATGGTCAATCAACGTTATGCCTTACGGGTATGTTTGGTAAGAAGGATTAGGTTCTATTGGATAGTATTACAGAATCTAAGTCATATTCATTATATTGTCTAGTCATGTCCAATATTGCGTATAAACATGCACTACAAGTAAATTTCTAGATTTAATGCCTCTCATCATTAAATTTTGGTATATATGCCCATTGTATGTTCTTGTTTCAGTTACGAGCATCTTATTTTTCTCATAATTCTTCTTATTTTGGTGAATCAGAAGCTCAAGATTTGGGAAGAACGGGAACACCATTGTAGTAGATATTTAGAAGATTTCATCTGTCGAAATTTTGAATCACAGACAAAGCATTTGTAAATGCATTCAAGTGATGTAATATTCATAATCGAAATTGCATTTACTTCATATTTTGTAGCAGAAGCTTTTTGTACCTTTTATGGAAGTTCCAATTCGCAAGTTTGTCTCACATAGGGGAAGCAACCGTGAGAAATATGAAAATTTTATAATATTCTGCTACTAATGAAAATGTGATGGAAGTAATCATAAAATT
Source organism: Fraxinus anomala (assembly GCA_903798345.1). Taxonomy (NCBI): domain Eukaryota; kingdom Viridiplantae; phylum Streptophyta; class Magnoliopsida; order Lamiales; family Oleaceae; genus Fraxinus; species Fraxinus anomala. The sequence continues at coordinate 4,498 of CAIGRN010003899.1, read as the reverse complement.
ATAACGAAAATGTTTTCGTATTTTTATTGTAAAGATTTTACTAGTTACTCAACTAAACTCCAAGTACTTGGGTGTGTGGACAAAAGTAACCTCGTCCGACAGTTCGATCGGTTGACAAATATGAAAGGCCTAAATAGAGACCTTAGTGATATCAATTATTCTCTCACTAATGAAACATTCATAAACGCAGTTCAAATATATTATCTTTGTTCTTTCTCCGTGAAGGATTATTGTATTGTTTATTTGAAAATAGATTGAGTTACAGATATTTGAATTAAATTCACGTTGCTTTGTAGTCATTACCAATATGAAAATATCTACTCACAGATGTACATTTCACATCTACACATCTAAATAGTTCGTTCAATTCGAACAAGGAGAGGGGACACTATAAACAAAAAACGACTAGGGATATTTGAAAGGGAAGAGTTCAAAAGTAAGGTATTAACTATACACAATTCAAAAATTAGGTTTTAAGTTTGACTAATGTAAAAATCAGATTTTAAGTATGACTAATGCAAAAATCAGGTTTTAGTTAATTAATTAAAAAATTTGTACGTCACAAATTATTTCGAGGTCAATGATTATTTTTGAGTCACATATTATTAAATTTGTAGGTCATAGTTGAGTAATTGGTCACAAATTACCAAACATTTGATCACAGATTACCAAACATTTGGTCATAGACTACCGCCACCACCACTATGGCCACTTTCGACAACTCTCACCACGCCGTCACCACCACAACAACACCAACAAAGTCACTGACAACCACTCTCCACCACCAATCACTTGTATATTACCCAACCAATAACCTCACCAACATGACCCACGTCTCCACCACCTACACGACCACTGCTAGAAACCACTACAGCCACCTCCACCGTCACAACCATCCACCAACAACCACCACCACCCAAACTACCATAGATCCGCCCAAACCACCAACAATAGATCCGCCAACACACAGTCACACACCGTCCGCCACCAACAACAACCACGCACATATATCTGCTATACACACAGATCCACCCGCCACACCCACATATTCGCCGCCTCTCCGATTCCCTCAGCTTCACGAGGCTGCTGTCACCGGCAGCGTCTCAACACTGTTGCCGTTCACAGCAGTGTGCGAAGCTATGAACGGCAGCAGCGCCTCGACGCTGTGAACGGCAGTGTCGACGCTACACAACCACCACTGTCGATATGTGCAGAGTCACTGTGCCAGGCTTCTACGTGCCTGAGCGTCTTTGTCGATCGACGATCGTTCACTGCAGCTCCACTCGCAGGGAGACATAGAGAGATAGAGGCGAGAGAGAGAGAGAGGGGAAGAAGAGAGGGAGGAAAGGGGAGTAATGGGGAGAGAGAGAGACGAGAGAAATGGAGAGGGAAAGATTAGTGAATTAGGGTTTTAATATATTACTTGATTTTTGCATATATAACTTTTGGACCTAATTTTTTAAAAGCAATCTTTAAATACTTGATTTTTTGTAATTTCCTCTATTTGAAAGCACATCATCTATCAATCTTCTTCAGTTTCATATTCAACTTTCCAATGGGCCTGTTATTTGGTGGGCCTAAATGGGACTGATATTAGACCCAAACCACATAACCAGTTACTTGTGTCTTACGGATGGCCCACAAATATCATCTACAGGGCCCAATACTCCTACGCTCGCTTCAAAAGAGTAAAATGACTGTTTGATATGAACGACGTCGTAAGAGCTCCAAAATAGATTCCTTGACCGCACGTTACTTCCAACCCACACGACACGGCAGGACTTCTGTTCTACCCGTACTCTCCCTATATAAAATCATTGCTTAAGATGACATGCCTGTCATCAATTAATCAAATGTTTGGCTAATAAGTAACATTATATTTTATTTGAAAATATATTAAGCCCCGTTTGATATGAATTAAAACCAAAATTTTAATATAATTCAAAGTTAACAATTAATCTCAACTACGCATTTTATAAGATTCACAACTTTTTAATTGTACATTTCATTAACTTTTATCAAAATTAACTAAAAATATGATTTTAATTTTCACCAAACAAGGACTTAAATAATTAATTTATTCCGAAAGTATATTTATATATTAAAATAAGTAACTTATGTCTATTTAATTAATAAAACACAAGAAGTTTAAAGGTGGACGGGATTCCTTAAGCTCAATAAATTTTGATATGAAGTTGTAGTTGTATTAACCTTGATAAAAAAAAAAAAAAAAAACTAAAAAAATAACATTTAGAAAGACACTTAACCCTGTATTAAGTTCTTTTTATTAATTTCCTAAAATTTTGAAAAAAAAGGAAATTACATTTTTTATTAGATTCACAAATTTTATTAACTTTTAAATACACATTTCCCGAGACATACAAGCTTATAATGCCAAAAAACTTTGTCAAACGTGAGATTATTTTAAAAACGACTCCAAACATTCCCTAAAATTTTCACAACGTTAGATCAATTGTTGTTGTGTTTTGTCAAACTGTCATTTTAGCTGATCTCCTTAAAAATATCACACGTAATATCCGCCATTCCGCTGCGTTGTGCATTCGGATTCTACAACGTTGACGGCCGTCCGACTCGGCGGGACTTGACCGACCCAGATCCACTCCACCCACTATATATATACACACGTTGTATTCTCACTACACCGTCGAAAGAATTTTTTTTGATCCCACAAAATGGGTGTTGATTACTATAACATACTGAAAGTTTCGAGAAATGCGACTGAGGAAGATCTCAAAAAGTCTTACAAGAAAATGGCGATGAAATGGCATCCCGACAAGAATGCTGTGAACAAAAAGGAAGCAGAGGCGAAATTCAAGCAAATATCAGAGGCTTATGATGTGCTGAGTGATCCAAAGAAGAGACAGATCTATGATTTGTATGGAGAAGAAGCGTTGAAGTCTGGTTTATATCCTCCGAATGGTGGAGGAGGTAGAGGGTTTATGTTTAATTCGCGGGATGCTGAGGATATCTTCGAGGAGCTTTTTGGTCGATTCGGCGGCGGCGGAGGCGGCGCCAGGAAGTTGAAGAAGGCGGCGCCACTGGAGAATAAATTGTCGTGTAGCTTGGAGGAGCTGTACAATGGATCAAAAAGGAAGATGAAGATCTCCAGGACTGTTCTTGACGACTCTGGGTAGGTATATCAAAATATTCTCTAGTGTGTGATTTTAAAAAAAAATTTATTATCTAATTTCGTTTCAATCTAATTTTTCGAGCCTCCATTGACGTTGTAGAACTAAAAAAAAGCTTAAAGCTTTTAGAGTTGGGACGCACTTTCTATCTAAACTTAGTCTTTAACCCGCACCGATTCAGTTTTTTAGCGAAAAGGCATGACCTGAGAATAATTTGATACTATATTGAACCGTCTCGTGTGAAAACTTAAGCTTTTAGAGAGGAGATAGAAGCTTTTATGTTTTTTGTATTCTTACATACGCGAATCCTATTCTTAGAAATGATGGGATTGGTGCTGGTTTATGTCAACGCGTAGCTAATGAATTAATTTTCTGTTAGTTTTTAGAAGAACGGTTAAGAAGGTGCAACTTTCAGTCATTAATTGAAGTTTAAATAATTGAAGTTTAAAGGTGTGTTTGAGCCACATCATTTCGGAAGAATGTATTTTGGAATAGTAGATTGATGAAGAATTTGTGGTTGAAAAAGAAGGAAAGTTATTGATGTGATGAAACATATTATTTTATTAAAAAATATGTTATTGAAAATGAGTAGAAGAATGAAAATGAAAATTTTAATATGTACCAAACAGGGACTTAGATTGAGGTGAATGATTGTAAAATTTATAGGCTGTACATCTAATTTTCCTAGAATTGTAGTTCAATCGAAATTAGAGCACCGCTTGTCAAGGTGAAAGCCGCAAGTTCAAGCCCCATCAATCGCGATGGATTCAATAAATACATCAATTTACCTCTCCATTTTCTGTGAAAAGGGGGACAGGAAGCATAATTTCATTCCCAACAAGGGGATTCTTTTCTTTTTGGTTTCACATTTCTTATAAAAAAAATAGGGGATTTTTCATTATCTCAACTAGTACCGATTGATGGGAGAGACATGTGGATTAGTACAATTGTTGGCATATTGAGGATTCCTTGGGGTACTGTCACATTGTTTGTTATGTCACTCTGTACTTTATTCTTCACTATGTAATGTGTGCATAATCATAATTGCAGTAAGCCTAGCACAATTGAAGAGACCTTGGCAATAACTATTAAACCTGGTTGGAAGAATGGAACAAAGATTACTTTCCCCGAGAAAGGGAACCACGAGCCCTTTGCTAGCCCAGGAGACCTTATTTTCATAGTGGACGAGAAGCCCCATCCTATTTTTAAGAGGAACGGTAATGATCTGGTCGTCAATCAGAAGATTTCCCTACTTGATGCTCTCACGGGGAAGACTCTCAACTTGACAACATTGGATGGACGAGATCTCACTATTACAGTCTCCGATATTGTCAAACCAGGTCATGAGA
>CAIGRN010003896.1:0-13182 GCA_903798345.1 Fraxinus anomala | reverse complement strand
AAGGTCATTTTCATCCATTTTCTCAATTAAAATTTATGAAATGACAAAAATATCATTTCTTTTAAATCAAAGAAAAAAATTAATTAAAAATATAGTCCCAACTTTTTTGAAAAGTGTAAATGAGTCTCAAATAAATTATTAAAATGGTAATTAGTATATAAAGTCCCTACATTTCACCATTATTGCAAAAAAGTCTTTACCTTTTTCTTTTTTTTTTTGCCATTTTGTCTCATAATTATACATTTGATAGAGTAAACCATCATTTCTATTCATTTTCATTCAATTTATCAATAAAAACAGTGAAATGATGAATATACATTCATATTTAAATAAAAAACTAAAGGATTAATTGTAACTATAGTCCAATTTTTTTTAAAAAGTGTAAACGAGTCCCCAATAAATTATTAAATTTTTTTTATATAAAAAGTGCAAACGAATCCCAATTAAATTTATTTAAAAATAAAAAATATAAAAAGTCCAAACGAGTCCCAAATAAATTATTAAAGAATTAGAAATTTAAAAAAATATATATTTTTATTTAAATGTGAGAGTATATTCATTATTTCACAATTCTTTATTAAGAAATTGAATAAAAATGGATGGAAATGATGGTTTGCACAATCGAATGTGTAATTAAGGGTGAAAATGTCAAAAAAATTAAGGTGTGGACATTTTTTGCAATAAAGGTGAAAGATATGGATATTATATACTAATTACTATTTTAATAATTTATTTGGAACTCATTTGCGCTTTTCAAAAAAGTTGGGACTATGTTTGCAATTAGTTTTTTTTTTTTTCCTTTTGTTTTATTTAAAGGGAATAGTATTTTCGTCATTTCACAAATTTTAATTGAGAAAATGGATGAAAATGACATTTTGCGCAATGAAATGTGGAAATAATGGTGAAAATGCCAAAAAATGAAAGGTATGATCGTTTTCCACAATCACAATGAAAAGTGGGAACGTTATGTGCTCATTACCCTTAATTTATGTGTTAGTAAAATCTTTCCGTCACTTTTATTTACCTTCAAATAGGAGGCCATGCTTAGTTAGATCGATAATCAGATAGAATAATTCTCGTGAAAATAATACTTTATTTATCCATATTGTTTGTTTATTGATATCGAAACAATTTTTATACCGAACATTGTGGTTATCTAACTTTCACAATAAAATACATAGATCTCCTTCGCCTTCTTACATCATGTGAGAATTATTAGTTTAAGAAGTGTGACAATATTGGGGTATCGAGCTACATATATGTTCAAAGACTATAAAGTCAAAAAAATTCAACTATATAAAATTTTGTATTTAAGTTTTTTTAATAATGTGTTGATATAGCATATGACAGCTCCTTCAAAGTCTTGTGCTTGTTGTCTCTTGATTTCGATGAAAATAGTCGAACTTATCTTACAAATCAAGTGTGATGTCACATCAATTTTTAAGTTCTTGTCACGTACTTATATATCCGTACCAAAAGGTAGAGACTTACATACAAGATGACAAAATGTTAATGAGTCGCCCATTGAATCCCAATATCAACATTCGTGGTTGGCTCGACATATGTGCTGAGAGGCACTTAGTAGATCATATGAGAACCTATGTTGTCACATCTACGTCCCTATATAATATTTATAGGTTATGAGTAGGATGGCATATCATGTTAAATAATACATTATCAATCTGAAAATTATGGCGTTGATTACAACTTCGTGGAGCAAGAATTAAAAAATCCCAACAACCAGAAACCAATTAATAGATTAATTCATTAAAAAGAACAAAAATAAGTAAAAATCCAAATTAAAAACAAAAATAATAAGTCATATCAATTCTTTTAACCATAACCAATAAATTGGTTGGTTCATTGGCCTTTAATGCAGTCACCAAATTTCCCATTTTAAGTACTATGTATGCTTGCATGTGTATATATAAGCACTTTAATTTCTCCATGCAGATCAGCATTCACTGATCCCTTCATGGAGAGCCACCAGCTGACAGCGACCAATGGCGGAGCAACTGACGGTTCAAAGGCGGGGATGGGTTCAAGGAGGTTGATTTGCTTCCAAATGTTGCTGCGCATTATGGGGGTGGCTTTCACACTGGCGGTGGCGGTGGCGGTGGCGGGGGTAAACAAAGAGACTCAAAACTATTTCTATAAACATTGTTGAAACTTTGCCTCTTTTACAAGATACAGTCGAACTACATGTCCTCTACTGTGTAAGCTAAGCCTCGAAAACATTTTAATAGAATAATATTATGCAAGTGAAAAGAAAAATGAGAAATCTTGAGTAAATATTTAGTAATTTCAGAGAAATAATGCATAAATTAGGAGAAATTAGTGGGATCCGGGATTTCTTTTGAAGGAAATAACTATTAAGGCCCTTGTTGACACGAAAGCGAATCTTTATATTTGGAGTTGAAGGCTCGAGTCACAAGGTGATTCTTGTGACTAATTGCACTTGCACGACTCTTAATTTACTATAGTTTGGCACCCATTTTAATGGGAATAGAAATTTTGGAATAGTGATTGATGGGAGAATGTATGGTGGAAAAGTGATGAAAAGTTTTAGATTTGTGTGTAATAATATTTGAAGAATGTGTGGTTGAAATGAAAAAATATAAAAAAAATTAAAGAGATTGGGTGCCAAACAAGGGATCTTCTAAGAGTTTCGTCTACTTTTCCTTCCTAAATTACAGTACTTACGCGCAATGATCAAAACCAAGAATATATTTTGTCAAAGAAAGAAGAAAAATTCTCATTGGTCATGTACAGAACTAGTACAAAAGTTACAACACTCTTCCAACAATCAATCGCACAGGAGTCGAGACAGATTTGAATGAAGTGGAACCGATTTCGAATGAATCGGTCAAATCACTCGATTGTGGAAATAAATCTATTGAAAAAGAGGCCCATTAAACTGAACCTTTCGTCGGCCAAAACAGAAGTCCCATTCTTGGCTTCGACTAGCAACATATTTATTTGGATCGACCCACCTTGACAACAGAATTTCTCAATTAATTTTATTAATTAACCCATTGCCCATTTGTATTCATTAAATTGTTGACACAGTGGACCACACGTTGATTTCAATTCTGAGTTGAAATATTTCAATTCAATGTCAGATACTTTGTGGTGTCAAATTGCATAGCATGCTTGTACTCAGCTGCATCACTAGTGTTGGTACTCTCTGAGCAACATAAATGGCAGTACTGCAGTGGTTCTATATACTATAGACCTTACCATGGTGGCGCTGCTCCTCCACCAATGAAGCGATGGAGGCTGTCGGAGTCATAGCCCTTTAAGGGAACTCGAACATTCCATGGAACAAAGTATGCCACATTTTCAAGAAATATTGTAGTCAGAGCGAAGCTTCTATCATCTTGTCCATGCTTGGATCACTCATCTTCCTTTTGCTCGTGCTTCTTGCTAGTTTCAATATCCACAAGAGGTCCACATGATCTAACTTATATTGAATATATGTTTGTTAGATGCGCGGGTGACTTAAATAATGTCAAAGAAGAAAAAGAAACTAAATTCTTGTCAAATGCAGTATTGTGTCAGATACTGTTACATGAAAAAATCACTTGGTAAGATGGATGATTCAATATTACTACGTATAAAACATGCCCGTGATGCAATTGATCGTGCTGTGTGGATCTTCACATTTCCTTTAGACCACTTACAAGATCATCCAACATGAGAAACGCACATTGAAATATAAGCAAAACAAGATCTTCATAGACAAAACTAAACCATCACGAGAATTCATTTGTGCCATCTAAACAAGAAGATACATAACTACATTCCATAACATGAACTTGAAGTCTATAATCAATTTTAACCTAGGAACATACAAACTATTGCAAGTGTACTGCCTGCTAAGGGGCGAATATATAATAATTTTTGAAGGCACAACATAAATTAGTAAAAATCGAATAAGGGTCTCATCCTAAAGTTCTTATCCTACTTTCTGCAAGACTTTTTGAACCCATCATTGTGTAGCAGTGTCTCAGCGATCAATCTTCGCAAAACGCCCTTTAATTCTTGTTCGACTCTCTGCACGTTCTTTCCTTGACACATACCTGATGTGCTTATCAAACCTGTTCTTTCAGAAACAAAATGTCATAGTTTAAACCGTTGTACACAACTCCAACCAACAAAAAATGCAGAAAAACAAAATCTTCATGAAAACATTAACCACAGATAATTTTGTGTTTTATGTCCAGTTCCTGCTCCGTTCTCGTAAACGTAACAATGAGTTCAGTAAAAAAGATTAATTGTACAGATGTGATTTCCAAGAATTTTTTGATTATGTGGAGGCAGTCTTGAGTAAACCTAAAAGCCATTATTTCCTCAAGAAAATGGGATGAAAATCTTGGAATGTATAGAAGAAAACACGGAAGTCAAGAAAGGTTATAAAAGAGTTGAATGCAAAGCATATGTTGAGTTACACAAAAACTTAGAAAGGAAGTTGGGAGTAAAGTTTATAGACTAGCCAAAATCAAATAGAAAGAAATAATAATAATAATAATAATAATAGAAACCTTACACGTGTGTCAAGTCATTGACGACGAGAACTCGAGAAATATTTCTAAGGACATAGTTGCACACATTGTTTCAGTGAATGAGATTAGAAGGGGAATCAATTCTGTGGAGAAAATAAATCGAAAAAGAATGATTCGAAACTAATCAGGATAATGTTGAGTATATCAAGTGTACTATTTAGACAATGAAAAAATATTAGCATAGAGGTAGTGAAATTGGAGCCAAATAATACCCAAATGTGAACATTGTTTATACTTGATCACGAAAAATATATCAGTCAAGGGATATTCATGAAAGCAAATTATGATGTTTCAGGGTCATTCAACCAAGAGTTAAATAAAGACAGTCTAGATTATGACATGTAGACCAAGTAAGATTACCTCCTAGTTTTCTTTTTTTCTTTGTACCGTGAGATAGCAAAGTCTCGTTCCTGGCTGTTTAGTTCCCATGCTGCCACTTTAGGAATCGCTTCAAAGTGTTTAGAATTAATGGGAACATGTGATTGACCTTCTTGGCCTCCATTTGCTTGAAAAGGACTGTCACCAACATCTGAATCTTTATCAGGTGCTAAATGGTTTGTGTCAATGTAGCTACCTAATAAGGTAGAAGAGAAGTCTTGATCTGCAACCCTACCACTATCGCCGCACAACAGAAATGCATTCCCCTACACACACGTTCTAGTATGTATTACCGCTGTCATGCATTTCTCAAACACGCTCTAACTAAACATTCATTGATGACAATAGAAAAATGAAAATAGTAGTTAAAGGGGAAAACAATAACCATATATCAGTCCTGTGTTCAGGATGATTTACCTCGTGAAAAGGACCTAATGCTGGCTCCACATAGCGTTCAAGGCCTGGACTGCTATCCTTTAACTGGAAGTTTCTACCAGGCACTTGTGGTTCAAGTCCAAAATGGGGTTTGAAGTCTTCCGTGAAATTATCAAAGTTTGGTTCTTTTTTTGCCATTTCACGAAGTTGGAAAAGGATTTCCTGTCTGTGCCTTCCACACACAGCATTTCGATTCTGATACCATAACAATATCATGAATAAGGTCAAAATCCACAAAAGGCTCAAGTTCATTAAGCACACAATATCATTTAGTAGCAAACGTATGAAGGGAACATATCCAGATAAACCAGCCATTTCACGAGGTTGTCAAAATCTTAATCTGCGTGTATCCCTTATTAGTCTGTCGAATTCTAATGCAATCCCGGTGCAATGCAAAACACAGCACTGAGCTCAAAGAGAAGAACTCGAAGGACCCGAAAGCTAATCAACTCAAGCAAAAGAATTACAAATAAGAATCCCTCTCAAATACAAAAAGAACATAGCCCATAATAACATAGTTTAACATCCAAGATGATCTGATTTGGAAAGATTTTTTTTTTTTTTTAAATACAAAGTAACAAATATTAAAAGATGCAATTTTAATCGCTTTCCTCGACAATATGTCCCCATAAGATGCCAAGGAAAGCCGTAAAAAATGCTGCTTTTAAGCACGCACAGACATCTTATAACCTGGCAAACCCCAGTTAAGGTCGAATAATCAAACAAAAGAGCTGGTGAAACCACTAAAACCTAACCATTCATAGTATCAAATAACAAAAGTTAAAAACCCAACCTTCGTAATTAAGAACATCTACAAACAAAACGAACAAACCTTAGGTAAAGGAGGAACACCCACAGCCTGAAAACTATGCCCAGCATCAACACAATTATCACTCGAAACAATCAAATCATCAAGACTCACAATAGACGGAGTCTCCCAAATCAAGAAATCCGAAAATAGCCCTTCATTCCCACCTTCAATATCCCCATCACCCAACAATTTTTTCTTCCCCAAATCTTCAAATCCTAATATACTCATAAACTCACTCACTGATGGGCACCCATTAAACCCCTCAATTGGGCGACGATCATGGATTAACCTAAAATTATCGTGCTTCTCCCAATCACAGTTCTGACAAAGCACTAAGGATTCAGTACAACAATAAATAGAAACAGGCGAAGAATCGCATTTGTCGCAAAGGAGACTACGTGTGTGTTTCTTGAACAACTGGTTTGTCAAGTGTACTTCCCTGTCGCAACCCAAACAGAGCTTAGCAGAATCGGCTCTGCAGTACAAAATGGCCTTGGTTTCTCCGCAGAAATCGCACATGCGATCTTGAATATCAGTAACAGTACTATTTTCTTGCACTTTCATAAAATTCATGGTTGATTTTGTGGGATTTTTCTGGTATGAAATTGCAGTGAGTGATCAAGTCCAGTGTGTGTTTTTGAAGAGGTTTAAAGGAAAAACCTTATCTTCTTTCGCGTGAGTTGAATACAGGTAAGAAGAACAAGAATAACTGGAACTAGAAGTATCTTTGTCGTGTCGCGGACGACTGGACATTTTGGGTTTGTGTTTAATTTTTCTTATTTTAACAAATAGGTCCTAGTTTTTAATTTATGTAACATTTGTGTCCTACTTAGAAAAAAATGTCAATCTTGATCGATCATTTCAAAACTGAAAATGAAAAATAATTGGCAACGGTCAGGTTCTGTTGTTTCAAAATTTGGCCAAAGGACAGAACTTATAACTCAACGACTCTATTTATACATGGTATTTGACAGAACTCACATTGAATATTGTTGCGTGTGTATTTAGAGTCATTTGGACGTTTTAATGTACTACAACACATTGAGTGCCTACAATCATGGTGGCGTTCACGTAAACTGAACACGTCTCTTGTCATAGTTTCGAGCCTAACTTGTGTACCATCTCCAACCCTATTGTCACCTCTAGGGAATTGAAAATAATGTAGAGAGGAAATAAACCCTAAGTTTAATTTGCTTGAGGAGCAATGAAAGTAACTAGAAAAGTCTTATCTTACTTTCAAGAAAATTCAACGGAAAGGAAAAGTAATCCCTTGTTTGTTTCACATTATTTTGTACATGAAAATGAAATTTTTAACCTTTTTTTTTCAAAAAGTAGGTCCCAATATAATATAAGGTAGTCAAAGATTGCGGTTGATCCATTTTGCAACGGTAAAAATTCTTCTAATAATGTGAAACAAACATGGTCTAATATATAATTAACTAGAATAGTAGAATTTGACTTTTCTAGCTTACTTAAGCACTAATTAATTAATTAATTAACACATTAATATCATCAATGAATAGACATTAGATACTTTTATCTTAGAGGTGAAAGCAATAGGAAATGCGTAGGTGAGGTGAGGTGAGGTGAGGTGACTTCCGTATTTTCTATCATCAATTTGAAGTTGATTTTCAAAATCCTATTTTTTACTTTCTAGTAAAATATGACAATTTGTCGATCTTTAACCTTCCTTTTCAACAATTCGAAGGCAAAGAGAAGGAATCATAAGAGGCCGTCTGTCATCTAGGGCTAGTCATAAGAAATGAAGGCAGGATTTTGACACGTTGAGTTGAATTAAAAAAGAAGTCAAAATACTCACAAATATCAATGAAAATGGCATGTAAAGGTGGAGAGCTTTACATATTTCATTTTCAGCTGTTCAAGCAACATTTTTCCTGCAAAGACAAGATGCTCTATGTGACAAAGGACCCAAAAGGAGATATCATAATATTTTGAGCTGCTCATGTGAACACACACATTTATGTAAATGTGTCCAATGCCCGAACTTGCTCGAACATCCACATTCATGTGCAACAACAAACAAAGTTCTGTTTTGACATTACTATCCTCTCTCGAATGCATAATAAGAGCCTATTTGGTAGGATTCTACTTCTTGTACAAAAGTTTTGTAAAGAAATTACCTTAAATCAACTTTCTTTAAAAGCTCTTCTAATCCAAATATATTCTAAAACAACTTCTTAATCTCAAAAGCAACTTTTGACTTTTCAAAAGTTCAGTCAAACAGGCCTAAATTACAATATGTGTTAAAAGAAAAAAAAGTGGATGGTATAATTTCCGTTCAGGAAATTATCAAACAAATCATCACAAACATTCATATTTTCTACTGGTTTTCAAGTAATGGATAAGCTATAGTAAGCACTCAAAATTTGTGAGTCTATTCATGTCCTACACAATTGATTGTACGGCCAACTAATCTAGCAAAGAACGATTAAATGATTACGGAACGATCTTCAGGCCGGGATGTGGTCAGGAATCAATAATGATTCTCCCCATTCATAATCTTGCGGGTGTTGTAAGAATTACATTGCCGGCACTTGTGCCCTAAAATGTGGAAAAATGCTTTTCCAGTATTGTTGCAATCATTGCAAAGTATAAGAACCTGTGAAGTGCAAGAAAAATGTCACTTGAAAGAAAATTAGATCGCATATTGGTTGATGGAAAATTTTAGACCCTAAAAATGACCAGTTAGAGAGAACAAGATGCAAAATACCAATATATAACCTATAAAGAAAAGAGAGCACACATACAAATTGGATTAAAGCTACCATCAAATTTCTCAAATGTATAACAATATTAACAGTGACAAAGTAATGCCAATAGATTGATGTGAGGACATTCACAAATAATTTAAGAAAATGCGGATAGCAAACTCACTTCATAGTGGTATTCCTCAGGCATTGCAGTAGCCTCAATCTATCAAGAAGAGATATTACGAATTTAGTAGTGCAATATTATGCATATGTTCACAATTGTAAGGTAAAAACAAAGAAAACTCTGGACATAACATATGCTTAAGATAGCTTGAAAATGTCGGTGCTCAACTGACAGACAGACAGTAACAAACTAACAATGGCGAGAGAAAAATAAGATTTTCCGTTATATGTTAAGATACTTGATGCCCAACAACTAAGGATGCCTAGTACCAGGATCTTACAGACCGCAAAATGTAGAAGGCAAAACATAATGCCACATAGCATTGGAATTTTTTCTTTTTAACTTATGATCTGTTCAGGTTGAAATATATTTAACTACTACATATAATGCGAATAGAAATAGTGTTTATCACATTTCAAGATCTATGCATATTGGTAACAATTACAGGAAAACACAGATGTTAAACCACAAGAGTGGCATGTTTGTTTGAGAACTAAAATAGAAGACTCAACTAAGTCACCATTTCAGAGTCCAAATTTGTCAAGGGAAAGAATGTTTTGAGAGCTCGAACTTGAGATTTGAGGAAATCGTGTCTAATACGTGAATCCCTTTGCCAGAATTCACAAATTATATTGTAAATTTCACGATTTATATTTTAGATGATCATTCAACTCCAAACGGACTCACAAGATGAGAATCATTTCACACAAACAATGCATGCAAAGACAAACTGATCTATGTTTCAACTCTGTGAGGTCAGGCTAAGCAATGTGCATCATGTCCAGAGATAAAAGATTTTGGCCATTTTTCTAACAATGGACCCACCAATAACATAATGAAGGCAAGATGGGGAAAGTCAATTTCGGATTTTAAGGAAGAAAAGCATAACAAATCTGATCACGGTAAACAGTATCATACCTCCTGATCTAGTCTTTCCCAGGTTCTGGACATATTGAGCACTGACTTGAAGCAGATTGGACAGCGGTACCTATACCATAAGTCAAGCATATGATCCACATGTTATTTTAATAAAAATAAAAAGTAAAAGAAGAAAAAGATAAAGATAAAAAGAGCCAAAATCCAGCTGCTTCGTTGATTCAAGGAAAAGGAAGAAAGGTGGAAGAAGTTGGACGTTACTGGTTTTGGTTTAGCATCTCGGTATAACAGTCTGTGTGCATTGTGTGTCCACACTTCATAATTGTTGTGCCTTTGGTTGAGTCAAAAAGAAACTGCATGTAGGGGAAATGTCATTCACTCTATGGGCAAAACAAACACTTCAAGCTCAAAATCATCTTCCAGACTCAAACCTCGTAACAGATGGGGCAGTGGTTCTTCATTGAGTTCTCTACACACAGGTGATTATCAAGCAGACTCACAGAATAGCAAGATCCTGTTAATGAACACACACGAGGATTCAATAATTAAGAGCCTATAGACAAGCAGATACTTAAAATATGGTAAATGGCATAATGGCAGGTCAGGGATCCAAACATAGGCGTAGCAAAACATTAAGTATATAACCAGCTTATTTTTTGGAGGGGCAACTAAGAGACTATTCCTGATTTCAATCTGTTCATAAGAAACTAGGAATTTCTCAAAAAGGGAAAAGAGTTTTTTAACTGGTAAAACATAAAAACAATTACCTACAAAATGCATGACACGATGACATTACGTCTTACTGAATTTTACAACGTTGCTAGCTTCATATGTCAAACCTGTTGTTTTAAGTTATAACTATATGTATAATTGTTTTTTCATTTAGCATCCATGGCAAATCTTATACAGATAAGTGATAAAGAAAAAAAATGAAACTATGAAGATTTTCAAGGCAAATCATGAAGGTCATTCAAAAATTTCACCATCAAACCATGTATGCGCATAATTACATTGCCACAACTATAAAAATAAAATGACGGTACACAAGGTTATACATCATGAGAAACAAACCAAGGACATGAAAGTTAAACTACCTACCACATTTTTGGCAGTGAAAGAAGTTATCACGACCACCAACTCTGTGAATTACATTTTGTATCAGAACAATTATTCATCGTATAGAACATTTACGTTGCCACACAAATGGCCAGATCATAAGCTCTTTTACCTACAAATTCCACAGTCATTACAGTGAAACTGCTCTTTAGAGGTCTGCAACATAAAATACCACTAATGTCATTAAATGAGCGGCATACATTAAAGTATAGATGCTATCTTATTGTTCAAATCTGAAAGTAGTGGCTAGATATTTTTAAGTAATCTTGAATACTGAAACAGGAACTACTGGATAAGAAAAATCATTACATCATCATCATAGAATTTGCAAGTGTTGCAGAAGTATTCACCAAACTTGACACCACAATTTGAACAGATATCAGAAACCTGACATGTAAGGAAAATGAAACAAAAAACCATAAAAACTAGTGCTTAATGAGACATGGAGAACACAGGAAGTTTGGATAAGAAGATATTACACCTGTTGTTCTGTATCACATACTGCACAAATAACCTGAAAGTTTCAAGAAAAGACCAAAATTTTATCATTAGGCTCAGTCTTGACATAAAAGTAAAAACTCCAAAATCAAAACGAAGAAAAGTGGTTGTCAAAACTTACTTGTTTAACCTCATGGCGAACAAGCTCATGACGTTCCTTCGGATTGCTCAAAGCACCCTATTAAAAGAAGAATATTATTCAAAAATATAAATCTCAGATTAATATTTACTTGAATGATAATCTGGTTGTGAATTAAAGAAAAGAACAATTAAATCGGTTAGGGAACCGTGGCTTCATTGTGACAATGGCGGCAAGTGAAAATCTGGTTGCAACAAGGAGCTCGCAGTTTACACCTTCTCCTATAATGGTCGCACCTATTTCATCCACAAATTTAAAGCATGTAAAGAATCATGATTTTTTCGAATTATCAAAATGCACAAAAAAAAAAAAAAAAAAAAGGAAGAAGAAATTCCACCCATAAACCAATTTTCCGAAATCTTCTTTGGAAATACTATCACTGCTACTCGAACCAACATTTTCGGCTTGTTTTCGATGCGGGTCAACGGCGGCAACGTCGTGCTCCTCCATTAATGGTCGACAATGGCTGGAGGCTCAGCAAAATAGGATTGATTATATGCTGTTACCAACCAGGTGAAAACAAATAAAAATCAATCAAATCTTCACGATCAAGAGAACGAGGGTTTGATTGAAGCTTCGAAGGCGGTTCTCTACAGGCGGGTTTAGTGCTGTTTCATTAAGTTTCGTGCTTACCGGTTCAAACTAAAAACGTGTGTTAATACGTATCTCATAACGTGATTCATATTGGATAAGAAGTTTATCGTAGACAATTGGAGAAGAGAACCACAGGATAGGTGCGAGAGGCAGTTCCTATTTCGCGGGAGGGACCCGGACTATATTTTACATCAAATTGGATGCAAAATCATTGTCTTCAGCTTTCTTTTTCTTTTTTAGCATTTCTACTTTTTATTTTTACTAAATCGAATTTATAACCCTATCTTGTTACCAACATTTAAAATATGGAAGTTCGGTTTTGACCATCATGGTAAAAATTTATCATAGAGGCTCGTAGTTCTTACATCCTATACAAGATATATGGAGTGAGGTGTGGAGAAAGAAGGGTATTAAGAAAAGGCAAAGAGAAGATTATTTTTCTTTGCCATGTTTTGACTTCTAACTTACGTTGTTTTTATCTCGATTTAAGAAGGAATGATGATTGATAGATTCTTTGATATGCACAATATTTCAGCCATAAGATAATTACATATTCAAGTTGTGGTTGTTTTTTCTTTTTTTTCCAGAGTAGTGATATTGATTCAGTGCTCATTGGTATGCTATGAAAATGAGGTGATTTAACCGTACATTCTAATACGATTACATTGTTACTATTCCACTCTAATAACTAGCCCTATTTTCGACATCCCTCTTCAAGCAGATAAGGTAATGATTTTAGGCATCATCAACTCCCATATTATGCATCCATCCTCGAAATGAATTCACTATAGTATGGCTAATCGAGAATTATTAGTGACTTTGCCTCCATGCGAGTGAGTTGCATCTTGCGCTTCGAATTGTGGACGGGTTTATTG
>CAIGRN010003884.1:0-21212 GCA_903798345.1 Fraxinus anomala | reverse complement strand
AAAATAAATAAATAAATAAATCTCTTTATAATGGTTGTCAAGGTCATGCTAGAACCAAATAATTCAAATGGATAGTCTAATGGTTGATTTATTCATAAGTATTAGGGCAATTTACACATCTTTCCGGAGGTTTATGGTGATTGTAAAGACTCCTCATCTCTTTTTAAAAATTACACAAACTCTCATTATTTTAAGTTTTGAAAAATGCATATACTTTCTTAAGGTTTATAATAATTTCAGAGACATCCTTCTCTTTCTAAAAATAACGCAAGCTTCAATTATTTCAAGTTTCGAATTAGTATACCTCCCTTGAAGTTTATAAAAATTTTAGTGACACCCTTTATTTTGGAAAATTATCCAAACCTCTCTTATTTCAAGTTATGAATAACACATACATCCATTGATCACTTTTCTTTCACACGTTAGCATAAATAACATAGATAATGCATGAAATATCGTTACGAACTTTCTTCTATTTTATAGCCCCTTTAATAATAATGTAATACCTAAAATATATACTCAATTCACACTTTCGACTAAATTAACATCAATGTATTATTTTAGACTATACGTTCTTCAAAAATACATTAACAAATAATCTGACTGATATACTCAAAATACATTTACGTATAGTGAAATAATTAGCACGGTTAAAATAATATCCTAATAAAAACAAAATAATAAACTTTTCATTTTGGATGCAAATCAACCAGTGTATAAAATATAACAAAATATTTATAAGAAGTAACATATTTGCAATGTTCAATTTAACTCCATTTGATCAATCATTTAATTTCATTTTCTTGTCAACTCTCTATTAAAGGAAAAAAAAGGAAAAAAAAAAAACTACTTAATTATAAATTTGTTAATCTATAAATACTTGAAAAATATAATCATGTCATTTATCTCCTTCAAATAAGAAAACAATATGCTTACAATTATCAAATTTTCAAGTACTCATTTAAGAAAATCAAAACTAGGATCCCTCCATCTTGTGTTTTCAATATAATTTTTAAATTAATTAATTATTGTAGCATTTTTTTAAGAATTGATGGTCTACATAATATTTTGTTTTTGATTTAGTTATAAGTGTTAAAAAAGGTATTTTGTGTATTACATTATTACTAGAGAAGTCATAAAATGAAAGAAAAATCGTAATTGCATTTTATATATTACCATTCTTATTTATGATAAACCCCTGGATTAAAACTAGAATTTTGGTAATTTTTGATAAAAATTGATGAAATATATAGTTGAAATGTTATGAATCCCATGAACTATATAGTTAAAATTAATTATTGATTTAGACTAAAATCTAGATTTTAATCTCTAGCAAATAGGGATTAAATATGAAAGAAAAGTGCTCGGTGGGAGTATGTGTTACTCAAATCATGAGATAGGGCAAGTTGTGTAATTTTTGAAAATGGAGGAGTATCTCTGAATATTTCATAAATCTCAGGAAAACTATGCCTTATTCGAAGTAAAAGTTAAGGAAATTTTAAAAGGAAGATGGTGTTACAGAAATTGTTAGAAACCTCTTGGAAGGTTCATGTAATTTACTTCAAGTATTAAATAGGATTTTCTTTAGGATAATTATATTCACACCATGGTTTTTGTTAACACCATCACATATTAATTGCATTAATGCCCTCAAAATTTGCCCCTTTTTGCAATTATATTTTCAACTTTTTTCGTCACATTTTTATATTTAACCTTCAATTAATTAATGTGTTTTTTCTATTATAATTATTTTTTTTTCCAAATATTATGTTAAAGTGGGAAGATATTATTTCGAACTTATGTATTTGTTGTTTATATTACTTATTTTAAACATGCACGCCAAATAAGTTACTCCATTCTAGCGATTTTGTTACGCTATTTGGAACAAGACATGCTAACTAAAATAGGGTTGGGGTTGAAAGATGACCGAAAAAAAGAAGTTGAGAACATAATTATAAGAATGAGCAAAAGTTGAGAACATTCACTATAACTATAAAGTGGTATAATAAACAAAAACTCGTTTACTCTTTCCTATATGAGAATCTAGCAACAAATCATGTAATTGAGTTATTGACCGTATTCATTTTCGGATATTTAGTAACTGGAATCGTCATGTCCAAATTTAATTATGAAATCAGTTCCATTCCGCTCGATTTAGTTTCATTCGATTCCATACTATATATAATTAATTTTTTTAATATTTACAACACTTTATTAATTTAACTAATGACATATTCAATATTATCTCTTACAAAATAATGTAGTTCGACAAAATGATTGAAAAAAAACTTAGGTGACTCAATTTTAATTCTTTGAAATTTGAAAATAGAAAAATGATATTTCGTGCTCATAATTAGTTGACAAATTTATTTTGAAAAAAAAAAAAAAAATTGGCTTATTTAATATGAAAAATTAGAGAATTAGAAAGGTTAGATTCTTTGGTTCTTAGTCTAAAATCGAAATTCAAACCAAATACATCGGTTCTCGATTATGATACTCATTCGGGTATTTAACTTAGGAAGAGTCCATCCCCATTTTTAAATTTCGTTGTATCATACTATTATTATGTTAATTACCATAATCTATTCATAAATACTAAAATTAATGTTTGACACTGAACGGAAACTTGCGCGTCAACCCAAAATTCATTAACCTCATTGATTTTAGAAAATATTAATTAGTTTAGACAATCCGCGCAGCTCCAATTGTACTTGTACATGCATCTCGTGATTTTTGCATTAATAATTTATGGAAGGGTAATGATATTTGTCATCAGTCTATCGTCATCTTTAGACGATATTGAACGAAAAGTCCTATAATATACGTTTCATGTGTCTGCATTTAATTTAGGGTTTTGCTATTTTTATATCGAGTTTCACACTCCGGTGTACCCCTCACAAAAAGGAAGCCCACAACAAATAAAAAAAATCTTGAGCTCCCCTCTTGTGATGGGGTCTGTACACTAGTGTATCAAATCCAGAATATACTTCAAAGTCCTTTATTTAACTTATCATTTAATGTCGTTGTATTGAAACATAGTGATAACGGTCACAAATAGCATTATTTTTTCTAGGACTCATAAGTATGATTCTTAGTGGTTATTCGATAAATTTAGTATATTTTGATAAAAGTTGATGAAATGCAAAATTAAAAGGTTAATAAAAGTTGTGGGTCTCTTTAATCGTGTATTTAAAATTGAAACTTGTCATTTAAAAATTGATAAAATTCTAATAAGTTTTGTCATTAATAAACTCATATAGATGGTATAATAATAATAATAATAATAATAATAAAGATTCATAATCTTAGTCCCTGTTTGACAATCATTATTTCAACTCTTTAATTCTCACATTCATTTTTATTCACACATTTACATAATAAAATATTTTGCGCATGACTTCAAAAAATTTTCCTACTCTTTAACCACACATTAAAAATCACTATTCAAAACTCTATTTTCTCAAAATAATTATCATCAAACAGGGCTTACACAAATGAATATTAGTTTTCTAATATTGTTTGGTAGTATATAATTCACGTTATAAAACAAGGAACCATTGTTTTATGTTAAATTAATAATAACCGTTAAAATATTTAAAAGCATAGGTAACAGAATCAGAAATATGTAGATTTTATGCCACAAGGATAAAAGTTCCAACAACGAATAAGCAGCAAAGTATAAATATCATGTAGAAAGTTGTACGGCATATAATTATATAATTCAGACAAATTACCCATTCATTTTACAAAAGTTAAATCTTTTTGGACCATCATACTCGAGACGTTAAGTACTTTTTACTCTTTTAATCTATAGTCACTCTTAGGATCCGTTCAATAGGGTTTTTACTTTTGTCCTACTTCTTGTCAAAGAGTTTCCTAAAAATTATACTTTATGTCAACTTTTTCTAAGTACTCTTTTAGGTAGAAAAAATACTTTAACAAAATTTAAATATGTTCAAAAATAATTTTTTAATATTATATAAGCAGCTTTCGACTTTTCAAAATTCATGTTAAACGGCCACTTAATCGACTTATGATTGTTTATCATTAAATTATAAGTGTGATAATTTATTAAACAACTTGGGAGGGAAGAAATCCTGAATATTCCTTATGATCACAGTAGAATGATAGATTAGCAGAGAAAAAGTAAATTTTTTAGGAACCAAATTATGGACAAAAGTAACAATTGACTAATTTCAATGAATTGTTTCAAGCATCTCAAACTAAAAATAATTACAAAAATTTTACAATCCCAATCATTGTTGATTACTGTTTCACCCAATCAATTATCCTTTTCTTCAATTCAATCTTGTGATGGTCCCTAGCAAACCCTCTATCCATTTCCTTTTCCATCTATCAGAACAGAAGTTTATGCAATCACTTCATACAGGATCCGGTGGGTGGCGCACTTCAACATTTCACGGCCAACTTGTTACGGCTTCAATCCAGTCAAAGTCTTGGCTTCCTTACTGTCTTCGAGCTCGAGCCTCCTTCAAGAGTTTCCCTACCGCCTCATCATTTGGATTTTCTGTTAACAGCATCTCACAGTCTTGAATGCACGCTTCCCATTTTTCCAGCTACAGTAAAAAGATCATAACGTTCAAAAAATATTTTCTTGTGCGTGCATGTATGAGACTTGTGTAAACGTGCTAACATGACTTATAGCTACCTTGGCATAACAATCGCCTCTTCTTAATCTAGCCTTGCTATAAAAAGGGCAGACGCCTAGTGCAGCACTGCAATCCTCAATTGCTTTTTCAAATTGGCCGAGTTTGGACCTGCAGGCAGCTCGGTTACATAACAAGACAGCGTTGTATGGATCATGATTGAGACCTTCACCATATGCAACACATGCCTCGGAGTATCTTGCTGCCTTGAACAAATCATTGCCATTTGATCTAGCTAATGCCACAGCCTTCGCCCTCCTCAATATCGTGTTTACTTCCTTGTTGTTTGCATCCAACCTAGATGCTCGCTGAGCAGAGGTCAGAGCATCATCAAACCTGTTAATTACATGTAGAATCTGTATATTACACCATGATCACTTCCTAATCGGTATAGTTGAAAATATAGTGTTCATATTACATAAATCTTCTGATCATAGACCAGTTGCCAAGAAATTACAACTGATACTTGGAAAAATATGCAAAATAACAAGACAAGCCAGAAATTTGGAGAATACAAATGAAATTCTAGAGATTGCCATACTAAAAAAGATGAGACACTAACCTGCCAACAACCATGTTAACTTGAGCATGAACAAGTAACAGGCTTGTACTACCAATAGGACCGAAGAATTTAATGCATTCATCGATGTCAAAGTTTGGACCTTTAGCCATAGTTTCATCAGCTTCTTGGTGCTTATGGAGTTTCAGTAAGGCTTCGGCTTTTAAGGAAAATATCTTCATAAATTACACCAACAAAAACTATGTATTAATTACTATTCAGTTTGATTTAGAAACTATAAAAATAGAGAAGCATATGTTATCTCATTAAGTTCTGGTAATAAATGACTAACCAGCGGTGCAGAATCAGCACCGGCTGCTATAGCAAGGTTAGCTTCTTTTAAGAGGCTGTTCCAATCGCGCTGCCTCTTTGCCTCAGTGCATTTGTTTAGATGAACTTCAACTTTCTTAGCCTTGTTCATTGAATCAGGATCAGCTTCTGCTCCAGCTTGTTTGAAATGATATGCAGCCTTCTCTGCTTCACCTAATCTGCCAAAGAATTATATATGCAACAATGTCGAATTTGCAAGTTATGAACAAATTGGTTTCTCAAGAAAAAAATTATACAATTTTACCTAACATATAGGGTTGCCAATCGATTATGAGCTCGTTGATAATATGGATCAATTCTAATTGCTTCCCTGCATTCAAAAGCTGCTTCAAGAAGTCTGTCTAAAGCAGTTAGCGCAGCGCTTTTGTTGCTCCTGTAAGAAGCCTTATTCGGATCAATAGAAATGGCTGCATCGTACAAAGCCAAAGCTTCTGCAAACCTTCCATTCTTGTAATCTTCATTACCCAAAATTTTCAATTGCTCAGGATCCATTCTGGTTGAAATAGCACGACAAAGAGAAGGCTCTTCATTTTTCTTCACTACATTCCCCATAACACTAGTACTGTATTTCCCATTAGCTGGTGATTGCTCTTCTTTTGCAGTTTTTGGAAGATAATCAAGAACATTGTTTGCAGTTGAATTCCCATTGCTACCCTGTTGCCTCAAATTACCCAAATTGCCAAACAACATCACGTTGCTGGACGATGCACGGACTAACTTACCTGCACCTTTTGATTGCTGATGATCGGAGATCATGCTCTCGAGCTCACCAGATATGCCAAGTCCGTTTTCGGGCACTTTTCGCGCTTGGCCGTAGCCTTGTTGGCTAGGCACTCTTCTTGAAGCTGATGCCGGTGGGAGATGGCGTTGCTGATACACGGGAGGAGATCTCGAGTGGTTTTGGCCTGGCCGTTCAATGGTTCTGTCAACCTGTTTATGCAAAGGGGCATCTGATGAATCCAAAATGGAAGTCCTTTCAAAGCCATCACTTTGTCTTCTTGAACCCGGCATGCTTTGGACTAAGTTCACATTATTGTTTGGACCGAATGTGTGAAGAGAACCTGTGGATGTTGATCTTCTAGGCCATATACTCCGACGTCCAAAAACTGCATTCAACAGGCCACAGCCTGATTTTTTCTCAGGCGAGATTTCTCCCATATCAAATACAATTCCCCGGAGACAAATAACTTGGCTATTGTAATGTAATGCAAATAATGAATGAATATATGGAATACCAAGGGATTTTTCTAAGGGAAAAAATAGCAAAGTTGAAAACTTTTAGGCCGAAGGTTCATTTCACCAGAAAAGGAGAGGACCCACCCATATGTTGGAAAAAGAAAAATGAAATTTATTACAAAAGAATGAATATCCAGAGAGAGATTGCTTGTACAGAAGGGATAATATGTTTGAATTGAATTGATTTTTGTTATTAATTTGATTATTTTTCACTGCCTCCAGGAGAAGGCAGTTGCCAATAACCAAACAATCTCTCTAATCTTGCTTTCTCTCTGTAAGCAATGGAATTGAGAGACCAATGCATGATTTTGATAAAGAAAAAAAAAATCCGGAAAAGAGAATAAACAACAATTTAAACCCTCATTTATAATTTATTTTCCTTTTTCATATTTTTGTTAAGTTTTTGAGAGATGGGTGGGGTATCTGAATGTCAAAAACTAGTCCACTAATTTAATTAAAAAGGGAAGAAAGCAAATTATTGTTTTGATTGGGACTCCAAGAGACTCGGTCTTGGAAGAAATATGGATCTCAAAATAAAAAATAAAGACAAGCCCTCCTTATTTGGTGGAATGGAGATTTCTTCTTTTGTCGATTTGCAAATTACCCCAATGAGGAGTTCACGTAGGTTAGGTACCTTTTAGCATCCCACGTATGACTAACACCCACCAGCTGCATATTTTGCGTCCTTTTTCACAAGTTTGACTTGCAACATCGATTATATACTTTTTGACAAGATTTTTGAAAAATTAAAAAGAAATTTTGAGATTTAAAAGTTACTTTTGAACTCGGTTAACTAATTTTATGTTAAAATTTGGGTGTGACCCACATTCTCCTTAATAGGGTAATTGGATAGAACTAGAATCCCTGATAGATTAGGGCTGCTCGTGCTAGATTACGAAGGGAAATTCTGCCTAGGAAATTATCCGAGGACCCACATTCTCGAGGATCTCCAGAGCACGTCATGGGGGAACTTGCATGAACCCACATTCCCGAGGGCCTAATGAGACTCGAGCACATGGACCCCTTTTCTGGGGGGAACGGACCATCGTAGTCCTTGTGTTCGGGGTGAATATTTTTGACCTTATCAGAATCCATTGTAATTTTCTCTCTTCTCCATCATTCTTGAGTCAATAAAATCTCTTAATTCATCTACCATATTTCTTGTCTTTATTATTCTTTTACTTGATCTAATACTTCATTATTTGACATATAACTTCAACATCTCAATCCGGTGGTTTGTTTCACAACAACTGGTATCAGAGCAATTCTGGTATCCTGTTTGTTTCTCAACATTTTATAAAATTGCTTTTCCAGTTAAAAAAACTTTTAATGAAATTGATCAAATATGACTTCCTCTTAAAGCACTTTTGAAATAGAAAGCTCTTTTAAAATTAGTTTTCAAATAAAAATTAAAGCAACTTCCTCCAAACAAAAGTCATATCAAACCGACTTACTCTACTAATAACTCATCAAAGATTCAAACCATCTATACATGCCAAAATTTTATGACTATAAAAAACACGCCTCATATTTTAAAAAATCACACTAACCTCTTCTAGTTCAAGTTTTGAGCATCATATTTGCACATCTCAACTTTTTGAGTCTTATTTCGCCCCTGTTTGGTGCACATTTTGGGGTCAAGAATGTATTTTTTTTTTTTTTTTGATGTGATGGGAAATATGTAGTTGAAAAATAGGAAAAATTTATTGATGTGATGAAAATATTATTTTATTGAAAAATATATGGTTAAAAATGAGTAGAAAAATGAGAATGAAAAAAATAATATGGCTCAAATAAGAGCTTCATCTAAAATGAGGTTAATATAATTAAAATTCTCGTGTGAACTAATGGTGAAATGGTTTTCTACAATTAGTTATGTTTTAAAAAAATTTCGATTTTCGTTAATATTATTTTATGGAAAAATGTGTGATTGAAAATAAATTTTGAAAAAATGAGTTTTTTAAAAAATTGAACCAAGCATGGGCGTTATATATAGAGCTCGTTGCCATGATTTAAATTTTAATAATATAATTTTACTTATTTTATTTATAAGTGGTATTACTTTTTTTAATATATATGTCTAGATAAATTATATGTGCCAAGGCAGACGCAGAGGAGCATAGGATTTCTCAATGACTTGCCTGGAATACATGCTTCGGATGGAAATAGAGAGAGAATAAGTTGTGACACGTCTTGATCCATTGGATAACGTTCTAAGGAAAATGCAAGGAATGAACATAGTGATCCCGTGTTATTATTGTATCTTGTTTCTGTACAGTCACACTCTTTACAGTTTGAGCAACAAAATTGGGAATTGTTCTATATGCATTCAAAAAAAGAATAAGCTATTTTTATGCAAGGAAGAATAATCCAAATTGGAGTTGATTTTCCTTTTGATAATTTTATGTTGGAACACTTTTAATTTAAACAAAATAAAATACAGTTATGCTAATTGTACCTTCACTAAATTCGGGACCTCAGCCAGCCACTTGATTTGCTTAATGGTTGAGCCAGTTTATGTGTATGCTTTAAATTTACTGAAAAATACAACGGACCAGAACTCAAACATTTGCAGAACTGGAAAAGATTACGCTTTCTGGATAGACAAAATATCTGGTGCTTTACAGCGTCACTATGCATATTGCATGTGGAAAAATGAAGCGGCTGAGAATGTAATTGGAAACTCAAGGAGATAATTGAACAGTGAACATGAGGAACCTTAGCTGCTGCAGGTACCATGTGTCATTTTGTATTAAAATTGGATCAAATTCCACACCAATTAACATTTTTTGACAGTGTAAAGGGAAAAAATTGTTTGATTGACATTTGAAAAAGATAAACCTACCCTGTTGAGTTTAGGCCACATTCTGTCGAACGTTAAGTTCCAGATTTCTTCATCTCCTTGAGTATTGCTTCCGTCAGTTCTTCCGCACTGTATTCAAGTCCAAAGCACCTCACTACTTCCATGTTCGGGTTCATCAAGTACCTGTTCATAATGATATTCATACAATAATTTTTCAAAATGGCAAAGATGTATTGGGAAAAGAATAGAGGAAACAGTGAAGATGAGGAAGCTTGGAGGAAAGTGACATGAGAGGCTTGTACTTTACATGTTTTGAGAAGACTCAACAAGATAATCATCTCTTTCTTCGTCAACCTTTTTAAAGAATACACGGTACTCTTGTGCCATCTGTCTAATAGTAGCAACTGGTCCGGTTAATCCCACTATCCTTGAGTCGAACTCTACACTCAATGTAGAAAGAAAGTGGCGCGGAAAATGTTAATTATTGAAAATAACAAACCTACAACTTAGCTTTATGTTTTAGTTTTTCAATAACAAACTCACCTCTGAGGTAAGCACGAAGCTGTGCAGGCGTATCCCTCTGAGGATCAATTGTGACAAATATGGGCAAAATCTTGAGATTCTGTTTTGACTCTTGTTACAATCAAAATAGGAAAAACAAAAACTCAATCATAAAACTCAAAAACAGTTCGATTTAATTTTAAAGAAAAATGGATTAGTAAAATAAAACCTAATATCTCAACGGTCTTGGCCATCTTTAGAACCTCTACTGGCCCAACATCAGGAGATGAAGTATAACCGAAGTAGAGTAGAACCCAGTTCCCCAGAAGGTTGTGTTCAGTGACTAACTGGCCTTCTGTATTAATTAGGCTGAAAGGGCCACCAATTATTGGCCCTTGAATGGCACTTCTTTCAAACTTTACACCCTGGCCTAATCGAAGTTGAAAAATAAAAATAAAATAAAATGAAGACAGTTTGTCAATATACAATGTAAATTTCATTTGATTTCTATAAAGAATAACCGACCATTTGCTTGTTAACCAATGTTATATCCCTTAGTTTAATCTTCTTTGATCATGAAAATGTGATAGCAGAAGCAGTTAGTTATTTCATGTAATAGCACTACAAGTAGAAATGGGATTCCTTTAAGTATTACAACAAGAATATAGCAGGCGAAACTGACATAGACCTACAGAAACACACTGAAATAAGCCAAAAGAACAATGGCTGCAGTATAATTTCATAATGTTTACGTTATCTTCATCGTGAACACATATCAGGAATCCCCTTCCCAGTCCAATTTCCATGCAAAGATGCAAGATTGCAATCGACACAATTTTTTCCAGTGGAACGCACATAAAAGGTAAATTTATTATAACGAATTACTGTATTTACAACAGCTGCCAACAGTAAATAAGAGAAATGCTTGAAAAGATACTAATAACATTCACAGCTAGTCAGAAGAAAGAGAAAAACCAAAGAGGACAGATTGTTTCACATAAATAATAATGATCCAAATATAAACAGAAAAAAGAGCTTGTTTGGTATGCAACGCTAGAAAGAACTTAAAGAGTGTAATAAATAAGATTTTAGCTTCTCTTTCTTTTTTAGTATTATCAAGTACAATCCATTCATCCCTACCAAGCACGTGTAAGTCTGTAATTAGACAAACAACATCGTCATCAAAGCCCCTATCTCTCAAACGTAACTCATTAGTATATATGTTCTACCACAAGTAAAATTTAGGTAACAAATAACCCAGACTTTGAAGCCAGTCACCGACACGTTTACAACCAGTTAAAATCCCATGGAAGCTACATGAAATTGTAGCCAAAGTCCAGTCAATACGATTTCACTCTTTACTTAAATGCTTCTTGATTTCGTAATACTAGGTCACAAACCATTTCAGAAGAGCATCCCTAACTTTTACTTCGGCATGAACTAACAACGACTTGTTCGTCCCAAATAGACACTTAGTAGATATATGGTACTTAGAAAACCTTTTATGTCATCAAAGCCAATCAATCAAATCAGTAGTTATAAATGACAAAATCACCTTTTGGAATCGCTCTCTTTTCATCGTTATAGTGAATGAAAAAAACCAAACCACCAATTCCAGCTATGATGGAACCAGGCTGCAAGAATAGAACTGAAGTAGAGCTTTAAAAGGTAAGGTGAAAGGATAAAAGGACAGACATAAATTTTATAGAACAAAAATTGCAAAATTGGAGCATCTCCAGGGAAGATGGAGTTATAATATCATACAATAATAAGAGATCTCCAAGGGCTGGGGGACGTAGACTGTTCAGGTAATGGAAGGGGAGTTGTATTGCTTCTCGTTGACCTTGTGCTGGAAGAGTAAAATCTCTTAGATGCACCAAATCTACACACAAAACAATAGAAAAAAATATAACTAAATGTTGGTTACAAGCTGAAATTAGGTTAGGGGAGAGAAGAACATCAGAAAGATTACCAATTCTCTAAAAAATAAATAATATAAAATACGTGCTCGCTTGTTAAGAGAATTACCAAATGATAGTAACTCTAAACAATTCAATGTGTAATTTCACTTTTCATTTTTGCTAACAGACTTATTATATGTGATGTGTCAAATTGAATTTGATGCTACACAAACTGGTTTGTTAAATATTTCAGTGCTAACATATGAGACCCCGTACACAAGTGCATGCATACTTCAAAATTGCCACCAAAATGAAACATTAACAGAAAACACAGCAGATATTCCGAAGATATATCGCAATACAAAACAGTACTAAATTCACTAGGAATGTATTCATAACCACGTACTGAAAATGGCCCAAAAATGGTTCAAGTTCACACTTCACAGAGTCTTCCCTTACACTCGAAATTAGTAACATTCAGTTCAGAGAATGAAGGCAGAAGTTTACTGCATTGCACTACCTAGTGTAGCCTAGCCTACATAAGAAACATAGTAAAGCATTAATCTGGATTTTAGTAGTAAGAAACACAATAGGGTTGTTTTTGGTTATGAAGAAAGAGAAAGATTGGCCAGAAAGTACTCCAGCCACTACAATTGGACTTACAATGTGATCAGAAATCACGTCATCATCCACTGTTTTAATAGAAATCAACACGATTTAAGTCAATTAAAAATTCAATTCAATATTACGGTAAAACACTGGTTTGTCAAATGTCTCATCATTATTTATGAGAGCAGACTGAATTGAAATACCCTATGTGCTTCTAATTTGCAAACCAAATAAACATCAACGATGTTTACCACATATGCCAAGCAGCACATCAAGATCCAAACCAAAGTAACATCCAATTAAACATGTATTTACATTTGACTTTTCTCCTATAACACTAACAATTAGTCAATTACCTTGGCTTAACAAACCAATTTGTTCCAATGTGGTATTCCACCACTGTGGCACAAGTAGTTCTATATTAAACTGAGCTTCATTCAAGGAGAATTTTTTTTTTTTTTTTTCAAAAGCCGCACAAAAACTCCAGCTCTGGTCTCAAATAGAAAACAAAGCCTCTTTAACTGGCCACAGTTAAGCCATAAAATTATCCATGTATCTTTTTTATCTTCATTTTCGCTCTTTTAAAAGTCAGAAACAGAGTCTGACCTATGTACAATTTTATAGTGCAACAAAAATTAACATAACTTTTTTTCTGAACTCCAATCACTTTAAACACGACTAGCAGAATAAATCTCTCATCCTTGCAAGCATACATCAATCTAGCATGAAATCACAATGGTCAATGGGTATGTCCTTTACAGAAAATCAACAGTAAGCATACTCCCTTGAAGCCACAATGAGCTTCTGCTGAAGGAAATCACCCACCACACCCCCAATGCTTGGCTCCAACCTTAATTCAATTATAACGTGTTATCTGCAAGATATTGAACTCTATGCGATTTCAATAACAAGGTAAATGCAATTCCTAGCTTTTATCTCAAATGAATAATTTACAGTCAACCCTCATCAATTCACAACTACCGTATTGCAGCTTCATTCTACAATTCAAAGCGACTTCAGCCCTACCCTATAAAAATAGCATGTCGTGTATAACGTGAGTAGTAAATTTAACTACCGCGAGCACAGGACGATTAAATCCATCTGAGTAGTTATTAAGCGTATATCACCATCGAAGACGAAAAATAATAACTCAAAAAAAAAGTTCCATCAAAAGAATGAAAAATTACCGTTTGAATATATGCAGAGACTCTTCAGACCGATTTTTCAAGGAGGATAGGAGTAATCTTGCCAGTGGCATTTTGGTTCCCTTTTTTCTTTTCCCTTTCTTTTTTTAATGAAATGTCAATTATATGAAAAATTATGCATAAACTGGTTAGCGGTGATTGCTTTCTCAGCGAAACATGACCAAAAATTATTGAGAAAAATAATTCTTTTTGAACACAAACCAAGAAATGTTCGTATTCTACTTTCTAGTACCTGTTCGAAAGAGGGAGAGGATTAGGAAAGCTTGTTTGTTTCGAATTAAAATCAAATTTTAATTTAAGTTTAAATCAAATAATTAATATTAATCATATTTTTTTACAGTTGTCATAACTTTTCAACTACACATTTCAAAAATTTCTATCACAATCTACTACAAATCTAATTTTAATCTTCATCAAACACTAACTAAAGAAGGTAGTAGATAACAGCATTGTTTAACGTTTCTGTTTTGTTGTCTGGCGAAATACTTTCATAAATTTTTTATTTTGAAGTAAAATCCCAAATCAATCTATACTTTTGTTCAT
The DNA here is from genome assembly GCA_903798345.1 of Fraxinus anomala. NCBI lineage: Eukaryota > Viridiplantae > Streptophyta > Magnoliopsida > Lamiales > Oleaceae > Fraxinus > Fraxinus anomala. Next base: position 6,858 of record CAIGRN010003884.1, on the reverse strand, counting down.
TTTATAAATAAAGACCTTCTCTTTAAATAAACAAAAAATAAATAAAATAAAAATTAATTGTCTAATTTTTTTCAAAAAAGTGCAAACGAATTTATTTTCCGTGTAGCATCACTCACCTCATAGACCGAAGCAATCTATTTATCTGCTTCGACCTAATGGCCTCTCGTGGTAATTTTTGAAGTCACACTAGGTCCATATATATCTTTTGTTAATTTTTAGTAAGTTTTGACACATCTATTTTGATTGAACCTCGCTACATTTACACTTCAATTTACACTTTAACATGGATAGTTTAAATTTAAACGATTTTTTCATCCAATGCATTATTTACAACCATGCAAGTGTCACCAAAGTGTATAAAGTCAGTGTACAAATAGCAAAGTCTATTTTGATTAGCAAATGACCATGCTAAGAAAGAACATTGTGGTTACTTGTACAAATTGTTTGACAATTTGTGAGTTGGATGGTATCATATTTATTCAATTGAAAATTGTTTTTGAAATCAATGACAAGAATCTTTCCAACATGTATATTGTCAATCAAATTGTACAATTAACTTAATTCAAGAAAGTATACACAAAACCTGACATGTCTTCAATCAAGAATGTCGATCAAAAGATCCGCTCACTGAAGACCTCTACTTCTTATAAAAATCAAAAGGACGTGTCGAATAGGATCAATTGGGCCCATTCTGATAAGTCTTCAACTGAGAAAAAGTCCCAACAAGAGAAAGAGACGCCTCAACAAGAGAGGTATAAAAAGAGAGAAACATCTAAAGTGCCTAGGGCCTCTTCTTCGTCAATCCCAACTGTTACTCGCCTCCCACAAACCCCGTCGATGCCCATTGTTCCTACTACCATCTTCACCATCACAATAGAGGAAGATAAGGTGGAGGGGACGAGGCTTTGAAAAATGGGAAAAATGAGTAGCCCAGTTGGGGAAGTCTAATAAGGCCCAAATATTTCTTGGGGGGCCTTCACAAGGAGTTCGCCCTAATGGCTTTACGATGTTTTCCAACGAGGTATAGATAGCCATTGCAGTGTTTCACAAGTATTGGACAAAGAGGTAGTAAAATCGCGTCGCTTCTTGCTATGCTATGGACCTGTCAGAGGTCGAGAATGCTCAAATGGCTAGGACGTTGGGGATCGAAACATCGAACCGAGGGTGTTGAAATACCTTTAGATGAGGCAACGATAGTTCTTTCAAAGGACTAATAAGGTCGAGGATGAGGCAAAAAAGCTAAGGCAGAGGCTGAAGCTGCTAAGTCAAAGCACCTATGCTGAAGTAAAGCTGGACTCTGCTGTGGTAGAAATAAATCGTCTGAAAAATGAAATCCACTTGTCTCAGTCCGAGGTCAATGCGTTGATGAAGCATGTGGAAGTCTCAAATAATCGTCAAAAGGTGGTGGCCGAAGCTTTGCATTAGGACATTGTGGTACGGGACACTCAATTACAACTAAAGTAAAAATGAGAAAATCGAAGAAAAATGATGAACACAATAATTTTATGTGGAAAAACCACGGGCAAACTATAAAAGAATTTCACTATAGCAAAAGAATTATAACACTTTCTCTCTATAGATAAGGAGAGTACAATTGACAATACCCTCTCTCTTATAATAGAAGAAACACGTACTTTGAGAAATGAAAGACTAAAACTATTTAGGAAAATTTACTATTACTCTCTCTCTCTCTCTCTCTCTCTCTCTATTTTTTTTTTTTTTTTTTTTGCCCCTCAAAATGGATGATCCCATATGTGTTGTAGCTCACACATATATATAGAGGTGGTGATGTGGTTATCCATTAGTTTATTTATAGCTATCCCTTGCCAACATTATCCATTAGCTTATTCAGTTGCCAACCTTATCCATTAGCTTGTCCACTTGCCAACTTTATCCATTAGCTTGTAGTTATCAACTTGCCAAGAAGATAAAGTCAGAAGTGGCTTAATGGATAAGAAAGGCAAAAGTGGCTTTACAACCAAAACTTTGGAGGTAGCCAATAAGGAGAAGGGGAAATTGAGGACCCAAGTGAGTGGTCTAATCTAAGAAGTGGAGAATCTAAGGCGTCTACTTTAGATAGCTGAGGGGTGACACGATGAAGACTTGCATTAAAACTTCCATATTACTGAAGAGTATGATAACTTCGCTAGTTATTGGAAGAGGTTCACTTATGACAAGTTGCTAACTCGAGTGGAGGAATTTTATCTTGATTTCTATACCAGTACTTTGAGGGAGGAGTTCCTTCACGTTATAGAGCCAGCCACCCCCGACAAAAGGAAAGCAGGCAGACGAGGCTGATCCTCTTCTTGACACTGGCGAATTGAGAGGGGGATGGGCTGGGCTATAGCCAGCCTTGCCCAAGCCCAAAAGGAATTTGTCTGGTAAAAAGAGAAAATTTAGTCCAAATTTATAGTGAAAATAAAAAATAAAAAAAATTAGTCCAGCCCAAAAATTAATTTTAGTCCAACAAACTTCATTCCCAAACCAAACCCAATGTTAAATTATTCAAATTTAGTTTAATACTCTATAACAATTACATATTTATTTTATTCATATTCATGATACACAAATAACTCGTTACCAAATTAGATATTTTATTTCACACACAAATATATATAAATAAGTTTAAAGAATTCACTTATAATCAAATTAGTTTATTATATAACAAAAAAAATTTATTGATTAAAAATAAATGACTTATTTAAACAGTATGAAATGTCACGTGTTTGACTAAACTTAAAAGTAACTAAATTTTTTTTAATGTATTTTTCATATATTACTTATTTATACTTGTGAGTTAAAAATTTATTTATTTCAACCATAAAATTGATGTTATTATCAAAATAAGTAATATGCTATATTTAATTTTATTAGTTAAAAATATATTTGTTAGAAATTTGTTATGAGTGTCCAAAAATATATTCTAACCCACATTATTATGAGTGTCATAAATTTAACATTTTAAATTAAATTTGGTGTGGTATAAAGCATATTTTATGGTATCAGTTCATTGAAAAAACAAATTAAATTTCAGCACACTCTAAGATATTTTTCTGGCTCCGTCCCTGCTTGTTGACCTAGTTGATGCTGAAACACATGGCCTTGGTTGAGTCAGGTATGCAAAGTGATGAGCACGGAGCCTTAGGTGATTTTTAGTTGGCTGCTAAGTGACCAATGATAAAAGCCACATAGGATGAGGCGTAACACATTGCATCAATGATTTCAGCGAATGAAATAGCTACAAAATTTGTTGTCGGTGTAATTTATTTTTTTGCCTTCTTTTCTTTATAAATTAATAATGATTAATTTCTCTTTTTTTAAAAAAATAAAAAATTGACTTGATAACGGTAGAATGGACCAAAACCGTAAAAAATGACCGCACATGAACAATAGGTAGGTTAAGTTAGTACATCATAGTCAAAAGAAAAACGTTATGGACCGAAATTTCACAAGAGCCAAAGAAAGAAGATTTGTGCCAATTTCGAGTTCAATTTAGATGTGATTTTAAATTATCTTGTACTCTTGCACATCCAACATTAAGAAACTACTACTCAACTCGAGCTAGTTCTCGAAAAGCTTGAAGGTGAAATGTTTCAAAAGGGCCTAATGACCGTTCAAAAGATCTTTGTCATTGAAGATTAATTATGCAACTATAGGACCTTGTTCCTTACTAAAGGTTAAAGAAAAATTAACCTAAAAATGTCACAAAATTCTCTTTTTAATATATCAATTACAACATCATCAAAACTACACTAGATGCATATATTTTAACAAACTAAGCTTCCTCGATTCCAGTCTCCACAATATTTAAGCCTGCCCAAATGCCTGTTGATCTTGATCTTCCATCTTCTCCACGGGCAGAGAAATCAGATGTCTAGCCTTCATCTTGTGAATAGCATTTGCCGGATTCAGGCTTTTCGGGCATGTAGCAGTACAGTTCCTTATAGTCCTGCACCGATATAAGCGTGTTTCATCCTCTGTCAATGCTTGTAGCCGTTCTTCTGCAAAATCATCTCGACTGCCAAGTAATAATAAACAAGTATAATAGGATCATATATAAAAGCTAGGGCGCGGAAAGAATTGTATGAGAGTGATAACTACGTATCTCCACCCAACTAATAATCAATCTGTGAAACTTGATCGAGATTCAAATAAGTAACCTGTCTGCAATCCAACGGTAAGCATGAAGTAATGCTGCTGGTCCAAGAAACTGTTCAGGGTTCCACCAATAAGATGGGCATGAAGTACTGCAACAAGCACATAGTATGCACTCATATAGACCATCTAGTCTCTTTCTTTCAGCAGGAGTCTGCTTGTATTCACGCCCTTCGGGTGGGGGCTTTTTAGTCTTAAGCCACGGCTCAATTGACCTGCACCACCACAATTATCAGTAAATATTGAAGATTAACATAAACTAAATCGCCAGTCGGATTGAGGACATTATAGAGTGCGTAACAAGTATGACATAGACGACCTACTAATCGGAAATAAAGTTCAAGTGATTAATTGAGTGAGCTCATCTTACTTGTATTGCTGGTAGAAATTGGTGAGATCAGCAACTAAATCTTTGATAACATACATATGGGGGAGGGGAGTGATGAAAGTAGCCTTGCTAGTGTCTACGTCAATTGGCTTAAGGCATGCTACCGTATTGGTTCCATCAATGTTCATGGCACATGAACCACATATTCCTTCTCTGCATGATCTCCTATAACTCAAACTTGAATCATCCTCAGCCTTTATCATTTGCAATGCATCAAGAACCTACAAAAGAAAATTAAAAATAACAATGGAGAAAATCATAGTCATAGATCATTTCTCTACAAGAATTTTTTCACGTAACCGTTGATTGTAAGGCTTTGATACCATTTATTTTGCAGAAGTTGAGTCATTAGGTGAATGATAGAAGTACCCAGAAATAGAAGATGAGTTTTGAATGAATAGAAAATTCAAAAGAATGGCACATTTAGCCCTTCCATGGATATGGGACTTCAGCGGAGATTGCTGGAATGTAGCCAGCCAGCTTTATCGGCCATCAATAATATTTTTATAAATTTAAAATTAGAACCGGAAAAGCTAATTAACTTTAATTAAATAATTAAAATAACCTAATTAATGTCACTAAAAGTTTATTTGAATATACAGTGCCATCCAGTCCTAGTCCTAGTCCTGCTCCTGCTCTAAGAACCGACTCAATGACAGATTTCATTTTTAAACAGATAGACATGGCGAATTTTCATTGGAACTTGTTAGGTATTTTAGATGCCCAAATAACCCTTAAACAATGATTAAAAATCGTGACTCGTTTGTCTTCATAGGCTATAGCCTAAGATTGAAGAATATTAATAAATCCACACCACAATTGATGTAGCACAATCATGTTGAGTATTTAGACGAAATTAACCCATTGGGCTAAGTGCTCAATACCTAATTTTGGAGATAATCTTGAAAAGGGATTCTCACATGGAAGTTAGATGGTTGCACTATCCTTATACTTGGTAACCATTTCAATTTTCTTGAACTCTATCTTGGTGAGAAAAATGAGGAAATTTGTTTGTCCCTTTTTCCCTATAAATTAAGGTCTCTTTGCTTCATTTTTTACCACCCAAACTATCCATTACTCAGCCTCTTCTTCATGCCTTTGTGTGCTCTCTGTTCTACCTCTTCTTCCTGCCTTTATGTGCCATTTTCTCTACCTCCAAAGTTCTCCAATTTGGTATTGTCTTTGTGGTGTTGGATTGATAATTTTCTGAGCCTAAATGAAGAGGAGAAAACATTTGTTTTGAATCTTTCTTCTTCTTCAATTTTTGATTTCCTTTTAAATGTTTTACTTAATTCTTAACTCATTTCTTTGTTTTGTTCAATTGTAGGATGAATTAAGATCAACATTTGGTATCAGAGCTTTGTGGGGAATCAAAACATGAAGAAAACGTAGCTGAAGCAAAAAAAGGGAAGAAGAACGGTGAAATTTTGAAAAAAAAAAAGACCTGTAAATGCCTTTTTCAGACAAACAGCTGACCTACAGAAGAAATTGAGGCCAGATTCGGACTCTGCAGGAGAAGGAGAAGGTGACCAGACGGCGCGTGGTCGGCGATGGCGACGCGTAGAGAGGATTTTGGCGACGGTTTCTTCAGACAGAATCTTTATTTTGATATTTCTAACATTCGTGGTTTATTAGTTTTTCGTTCCAGGTATGCAGCGAAAGCCAGACGATTTTGCCCTTGGTGGATCGACGATCGCAATTTCTATATGAATTACTTTAGGTCAAAATCGCGACCCTAAAGCTGTAAATTCGCATCTCTCATATTTTACGGACTACAGAATTGGTCCGCCCGCTTTGGTAAATTGGCTGAAACCTTTATTTTATCGCACTAGCAGATCATCGTGTGTGGTGATTATTAGGATTGGGGGTTGAGGCCAGATTCGGACTCTGCAGGCGAAGGAGAAGGTGACCAGACGGCGCGTGGTCGGCGATGGCGACGCGTAGAGAGGATTTTGGCGACGGTTTCTTCATACAGAATCTTTATTTTGATATTTCTAACATTCGTGGTTTATTAGTTTTTCGTTCCAGGTACTGCAGCGAAAGCCAGACGATTTTGCCCTTGGTGGATCGACGATCGCAATTTCTATATATATTTACTGAATTACTTTAGGTCAAAATCGCGACCCTAAAGCTGTAAATTCGTATCTCTCATATTTTACGGACTACAGAATTGGTCCGCCCGCTTTGGCAAATTGGCTGAAACCTTTACATTATCGCACTAGCAGATCATCGTGTGGGGTGATCATTAGGACTTGGGGGTGCCATTGCTTGGTAACCATTGCTTGTTGGTAGAACCTAGGATTATTTGTCATTCC